>RJWM01021790.1:0-33495 GCA_004363535.1 Dasyprocta punctata
AACATACAATTGCTTATATATTAAAGTCAGCAAACAGATTTTACTGTAGTTGTTTATTTTATTTCTGTAGTTATTTTATGACTTGCAAATTATCAGGCCAGATACTGCCCAAATCAGTTTCTATTTGGTTGTTCTCAATAGGAAAGATTTTCATTTTTAGAAGAACAAATAGAAATTTTTATGTAGAACCCAAGAATTTAAGCTTACATCATTGATACAAGCAGCCCAGTATTGATTTTGGGAGGAAGAAGCTCTGGGAGATGCTGTATTCGTCAAGCAGCAGTGTATACTGCCTGAACATAAAGTAAATTGAACTCTTAAAGGAAAAACAGTCATTACTGTGAAATTTCAGGTGTGACAGTCAGGTGAAGACTCCCTGTACAGTCCCAGAAGCATCCCTCCTAGCTCTTTTAGTGACTTGTAGTACAATTGTTCCAAGAAGTGCAGGGAAAATGTTATAAAACTTTCAGGAGCTTTTGCTCTAAAAACTAGTAAATCATTTTTATTTTAAAGTGCTTTTGGAAAGCTGTTGTACAACAAAGTCAGAGGAACTCCTTAGCATTAGACAAGTTGTAGAAGGAAGCCCCAAAAAAACAGCAGAATGCCCACATAACACCTGCATTTAAGTTATTGTATCAGTAGCACATGACATAGTTCATCAAAATCAGATCAGGGCAATTTTTGAACTTAGAGTAAGTCAAAGGAAGGAAGGTCTTAGAATATCTGTCTGCGTATCCATCTGTCCATTCATCTATCTATCCAAGAAAAGATATAACAGCATTAATGAAAACTGAAAAACATTGAAATTCAACATAATTTCAGAAATATTGTACAAATGTGTTCATTTCTGCATGCCATCTTCTACTCCTTTTATAATACCATTTTAATGTTGGTGGTTTCTTTATGATGAAGCAAAGCATATTTTTCTAACTTTGTCTTAGTTAATTTTCACCTGACACCCACAGTTAAAGGAGGAAAGGTTTCTTTTAGCTCACATTTGGTAGAGATTTCAGTTCACAGTTGGCTGCTTCCAAGGCAGGGCAGCATGAGAGAGGTGGCATGGCAGAGGAGAAATAGTCCATGACGAAAGGTAAGGAGCAGCAAGCAGCAAGTGAGACTGCCTTCTTTGTGTCCCTTTATATCCTGTCCAGGCTATACACCTATTGGTTGGTGTGACCCACTCCCAAAGTGGGGCTTTCCATTTCAGTAAATTCATTCAGCCACACCCAGAACCATGCTAATCCAGTTTGTGAATTAATTTAGTTATCACACACTCTTACTCCATATTCACGTACCCTAGATGCAGAGTGGGGGAACATCTTGTTACAAGCCATAACAAATTTAAACATGTTTTCTCATTTGAAAATAAAGGTCACCCAACTTTAAAAGACATCTTTAGATGGGGCCTATCATGGAAGAAAGATTTTGATAAAAATGTTAAGGAATTGTTTTCCCTGATAAGTGGTTGGTTTGTCATGACAGGGGCATTGGTTGGCCTTGGGAAGGGTTACAGACTCAGTTTCTTAAGTGCAAACTGATGACTCAGGTTTGCAAATGTTTCATTCAAGTTATTTAAATCTAGAGGTAATAAATTCTTTTACTTCTTATTTTGAGTAGGAGAAACTGCTTGTGCAAGTGTGTTTTATCTGAGATGTGTTAGTATCCTTAGGCAGTTCTATTAGACACTAGCAAAGTATTTCTCTAAAAGTTTTCATGCTGTAATCAGGAAAATGAATTTCCTTGGCAAACCCTGGCCCAACACACTTTTAGACCCTTGGATGCTGCCACTGTAGACAAGACCTTGATTGGGAGGAAGTAGAGTAGGAAATGATGAGTTGACTCAACTCCTAATCAACTTTTCTTGCTCAGGATGTGGGCTGTGATGCTTGTCAACCTGCCTTGTTCTCCCAAGAGCCTGCTTCTACTTCTCAGGTACATCATAAAGCCTCTGGTTTCCCTCGGATAAATGTTATAATAATGTCACTCGTGAGTCTTTCTACCTTTTTAAATGCTGAGAATATATTTTATTTAGTCTACTATAGCCAAATCATTATTTCAATAAGCAATCAGCATTTAATTATGGAGTTATATCTTCATTCATGAATCTTCCTTGACTCTGAATCCACAGCACTCGTTTTCCACCCATGTGCTGAGCACACTCTATCTTCTTTTGGACTACCCTGGAGATCCTTTGTTTCCACAATTTATATTATTTATTGTGCCCAGCCCACATTCCCATGCTGGCTGGGTGACTGTCCTAAACTGATTCTAATCCTATCTGCTGGATCCTTAAATGTCCCTCCACTCTACCTGCCTGTCTAGATGTAAGATCCCATTCTATCTTATCTCTGAGGCTGAATACGGGCCTACAAATTCTGAATCATTAGTTAATTTTTGTCTTCAGAATGTTCACACACTCTGATATAGACTTTTTCCCAACTTCTGTTCACTTCTGCTTTATCTGAAAAGGCCATTAGGGTTACTTTATAGCATATATCCAAAAGTTGTTTACTGAGTAGTGAGTTCAAGAGTAAATGAAGGGATCAATCTTCAAGGGTTACTTAGGTGAAAAGAATTCCAAAGTTCATGAAAGATCTCTGCTTGTGCTCATTCACCACAGATAGAAGAGCCGCAATTAAAAACATTTTCTATCTGACTTCCGAGCCCGTAGAAAAACAAAAGTGACAGCTCATTTGTGCAATGAAAGAAATACTCATAATTTTTTCATTAGCTAGGGAATCTTTCAACAGTTAAAAAGAAAACATTGATAGGTTTTAACCTTTATCTGTGGCTTCTAGTTTCATTGATTGTGATTTGTGACTTGGAATGTGGACTCTGAATTATTGTACTCTGCAGTGTCTGCAAATATGTTGTAGGAATAGCAATTGCTTTGCATGTAACCAAGGTGTGCAGTGGGCACTGAGAGAGTGAGAAGGATTCTCTTGAGAAACTCCTGGAGGGAGACAAGCACCAGGCTGGGGTTTGAGGCTTTTTTTTTATCATATGTTTATGCTGGACCATAAAATGTTGTCAGCCAGTTACCCCAACAACGTGTTGTCCCAAGCAACAAATGTAATGCTTTGTGTTCAAACATTAGGACAGGTTGGAATAAGGGTGATTTTCCCATCCTAGGGAAAGTCTTTGGAGGCTTGTATAGGTGCTACAGTGCTTATGGTGTTCTAAATAGAAAATACCTTTTTAAAATAGCTGTTTTGTGCCATGAATCCCTTTTGTAATGGGAAGAACTTTTTGTTTTTTTCTATTTTTATTTTTGTTTGTTTTGTTTTTGTTCTATTTCTAATTTTTTTTTTTTTTTGGAGACTGGGGATTGAACTCAGGGGCTTCACACTGAGCTATGTCTCCAGCCTTGTTTTAAAATGTTTCACTTTGTGACAGGGTCTCACTAAGTCACTAAGTTGTCCAGGCTTGGCTCAAATTTGTGATTATTCTGCTTCAACCTCCCAGAGTTCTGGGCATGTGTTACCACACATGGCTAAGAAGAACATGTTGAGGGACTGGTGATGTAGTTCAGTGATAAGGCATTTTCTTGGCATGTGTGAGGCTCTGGGTTCAGACCCTAACACCACATACAAAACTTTTTTTTTGAATGTATAAAATGAGATATATAAAATTATAATGAAAAACAATTTTATTGAAATCCAGTTATTGCTGTGTAGTAGGTTTGATAACTGCTGTGATTTTTTATTTTTTTAAATTTTAAACAGAATAAAACAAAACAAAACAAATCAGAACAAAGCAGATCAGAACAGAAGATGCAAACAACACAGGGCTTCAAAACAAGGCACCAGAAAATCAAAAGTGGCTACCATAATGACTCTTGTTTTCTTCGAAATAGTTGTCCATACCTTCAGACACAATAAATTCAAACAAAACAAAATAATATAAAAGTAATAAAAACAATAGAGTGAAAGCATTATGGGCCTTTGAAATCAGACAATAGAAAACCAGCAACAGCTACCATAATGTCTCTTGTTTTCCTCAAAATAACCGTCCATACCTTCACATATATTGAAATCAAATAAGAGAAAATGACTAAAACCAATCAAAACAAAGAATAAAAGCATTCTTGGACTTCAAAGCAAGTTGATATGAAATCATCAATGTCTATCATAATGTCTCATTTTCTTCAAAGCAGTTGTTCATGCTATCACACATAATAAAATCAATTCTTGTAAATTCTTTTTAATTTAATTTTATTTTAAAAAGGATAAAACCAAAGAAAAATAAAACAGAATAAAAACAATAAAAAATAATCCAGTGTAAGTGATACAGGACTTCAAAACCTTACAAAAACAACAGTAGTTACCATAATGCCTTTTGTTGTCTTCAAAATAACTGCTGATACTTTCAGACACAGTAAAAATCAAAGAGAACAACATGGAATAGAAACAATAAAACCAAAACAGTGGATGCAATAAGGAACTTTAAAACAAGCCACCAGTAAATTCAAAATGGCTACCATAATATGTCTTGTTAATTTTTCAAATAGCTGCTCATGTCAGCAGATTTAACATAATAAAACAGAAGAGAATAAAACCCAACTCAACAAAACAATGAAAATGATATCACCTGTGGGGATCACTTCCTGATGAGGCCTGAATCACTCCCTGCCCCCTCGCAGTCTGTGAACGGCACAGACTCAGGGAGAGAGGCTTGAGTGTGGCTCTCACCACTCTGGCAGCCGCTGGCACATGGCGCTGGTTTCCAGGCAGGAACCACCTCCTGGTGAGGCCCCTGGTTCTTTCTCCCATGCAGTCCACAAATGGTGCAGACTCACAGAGAGAGGCTTGGGTATGGCTGTCCCCACTCTGGCAGCAGCTGGTGCATGGCACTGGTTTCCAGGCAGGGATCCAATTCTTATAAATTCTTTAGGAGAAGTTCTAGGCATTTATAAACCTGTACATCTATATCTTTTCTTTCTGTTTTAGAGGGAAAAACAAAACAAAACAAAATACAAGAAAAACAAGAATCAAAAGAGACAAATAACAATAACAAAGAACCCAAAACCATAACAATATAGGCTTTCACAATAAGGTTGTAGGACCCTAACAAAGTTTATTATTTTGCTTAGTTATCTTCAGAAGAATTACTCAGATTACCAGATACAGACTTGCACAATTGATCTTATCCTATGAATGTTAACTGTTTTGTTCCAAGAACTAATAGATTCAGTAGTATAATCATCCCAGCTATCCTATGTGTATATATATACAAATTTATATCTTTTTTCTTTTCCCTTCCTTTTCTCCTTTTCCCTTTCTGAGTTATTTTTTCCCTTTGAGCAGTTTCTTACCCTTTCACAATATTTATTGAAGATTTTGTATCTTATTTACTCTTTCAGTTTCTTACACTAGGGAAAGAATAGGATATTTACACATGTGAGTTTGAGTTATTTCACTTATGAGTATAGTCTCAAGTGGCATCCATTTACCTATTAAAGCCTTGATGTGATCCTTCTTTATAGCTGAGTAATACTCCATTGTTTAAAAATACTACATCTTTTTATCCATTCCTTGGTTGATGGGCATTTGGGTTGTTTCCAAGATTTAGCTATTACAAATTGTGCTGCTATAAACATGGATGCACATATGTGGTATGATGTTTTCAATTCTTCTGGGAATATGCCTAGAAGTGGAATAGCTGGGTCAAATGGGCCTTCTAATTGCAGCTTTTTGAGGAAGCTCCAGACTGATTTCCACAGTGGTTGCACCAGTCTACACTCCCACCAAAAGTGCAGAAGAGTTCCTTTTTCCCCACAGCCTCTCCAGCGTTTGTTATTGGTGGTTTTCTCGATCCTGGCCATTCTTTCTGGAGTGAGAGGGAATCTCAGTGTTGTTTTAATTTGCATTTTTCTAATGACCAATGATACTGAACGTTTTTTCGTGTGTTTATTTGCCATTTGTGTTTCTTCAGCACAGAATTGTGTATTCATCTCAGATGCCCATTTTTGGATTGGCTCTTTGAATTTTGGGGGCCTGATTTTTAAAAAAATTATTTATATGTTCTAGATAAAAGTCCTTTGTCTGAGGGATAGTTGACTAAGATTTATTCCCAATTCATGGGTTTTCCTTTCACTCTGTTGGAGATTTCTTTTGACATACAAAAACTTTTTAATAAGACAAGATCGCAGTTGTTGATTCTGGAAAACATTTCCCATGCAGTTTGATTTTTGTTCATGAATTAATTCTCTGCCTACCCCTATGTCTTTCTGTGTACTTTGTCTTCTAGCAGATTTAATGTTTTTGTTTTAATATTTAGATCTTTGATCCATTTTGACTTTAATTTAGTGCATGGTGATAGGCACGGGTCTACTTTTAGTTTCTGGCATATGGAAAGCCAGTTTTTCCAGCATCACTTATTAAAGAGGCTATCTTTCTTCCAGTGAACGTGTTTGGCCCCTTTGTCAAATATAAGGTGGCTGAGTGTGTTTGTAGTTGTGGGTATATCTTCTAATCTATTCCATTGATCTTTGGGTCTGTTTTTATCCCAGTGCCATGCTGATTTTATCACAGCAGCTTTGTAGCATAACTTCAAGTCAGGGGTTTTGTTGCCTTCTGCCTTGCCTTTGTTGCCCAGAATTGCCTTTGCTCTTCTAGGTCTCTTCTGGTTCCAGATGAATTTTAGGAATGACTTCTCTAGATCTGTGAGTTATGTTAATGCTATTTTGATTGAAATTGCTTTAAATCTGTATAGCAATTTTGGGAAGATGGCTGTTTTCACAATGTTTGTTCTTCCTATCCATGAACAAAGAATGTCTTTCCATTTTCTGAGATTCGCTTCAATTTCTTTTTTCAGAGTACTGTAATTTTCACTGAATAGGTCTTGTACTACCTTTGTTAGATTGATTCCTAAGTATTTCATTTTTTTGAATGCTATTATGAAGGATGTGGTTTCTCTTATTTCTCTCTCAGTGAGTTTGTTGTTTGTGTACAGGAATGCTATTGATTTTTGAGTGTTGATTTTGTATCTAGCTACATTACTGAATTTGGTTATTGCATCTGGAAGTCTTTCAATGGAGTTTTAGAGGTCTTCTGTGTAGAGTATCATGTCATCTGCAAGTAATGCTAATTTCACTTCTTCCTTTCCTATCCTTATTCCTTTTATTTCTCTCTCTTGTCTAATTGCTCTGGCAATGTTTTCAGCACTATATTGAATAGAAGTGGTGATAGTAGACAGCCTTGTCTTGTTCCTGATTTTAGAGTGAAAACTTTCAATTTTTGACCACTTTATATGATACTGGTTGTTGGTTTACCATAGAGGGCTTTTTTCAGATTGGGGTAAAGACCATTTATTCTGACTTTTTGTAGGGTTTTTTTTTCATGAATGAGTGTTGGACTTTATCAAAAGCTTTTTCTGCATCTGTTGACATAATCATGTGATTCTTGTCTTTGGCTTAATTGACATGGTGTATTGCTTTTATTGATTTGTGTATGTTGAGCCATCCCTGCATTCCTGGGATGAATCCTACTTGGTTTTGGTGTATAATCCTCTTGATGGCTTGCTGCATTCTGTTTGCCAGTATTTTACTGAGAATTTTTGCATCTATGTTCATTAGGGAGATTGGCCTATAGTTCTCTTTTCTGGTTGGGTCTTTCTCTGGTTTTGGTATGAGTGTAATACTTGCTTACAGGAATGATTTAGGGAGTCTTGCTTCCCTTTCAATTTCATTGAAGAGTTTGAGGAGTGTTGGCATTAAGTCTTCCTTGAATTTCTTGTAAAACTCAGCTGTGAATCCATCAGGACCTGGGCTCTTCTTTGTTGGTAAGGTTCTAATTACATTTTCAATTTTATTAACTGAAATTGGGTTATTCAGCAGTTTTACATCTTTTGATCCAGCTTTGGTAAGTCGTAGGTTTCTAGAAATATGTCCATTTCTTCTGTGTTATCGAACCTATGAGAGTAAAGGTGTTCGAAGTAGGCATTGATGATCTTCTGTGTTTCGACAGGGTCTGTAATAATTACACCCTTTTCATTTCTCATTGCATGAGTTTGAATTTTTTATTTCCTTTTAAAATAAAGTTAGCTAAGGGCCTATGAATTTTATTTATTCTTTCAAAGAACCAACTCTTTGATTCATTGATTCTTTGTATTGTTTTCTTAGTCTCTATTGCACTAATTTCTGCTCTGATCTTTATAATTTCCTCCCTTCTTTTGGCTTTGGGCTTAACTTGCTCTTCTTTTTCTAAACGTTTGAGGTGTAGGTTGTTTATTTGTGTTCGTTCTGTTTTCCTGATGTGAGAATTCATCGCAATATATTTCCCTCTGAGCACTACTTTCATTGCATCCTACTGGTTCTGGTAAGTTGTATTTGTATTTTCATTTGCTTGTAGATATTGTTTAGTTTCTTCTTCAGTTTCTTCTGTGACCCATTGATTGTTCAGGAGTGCATTATTTAACATCCATGTGTTTATGGAATTTTTGCTGGTTTTTTTGTCATTAATTTCTAGTTTCATGGCACTATGATCAGATAATATGCATGGGATGATTTCAATTCTTTTGCATTTACTTAAGCATATTTTATGGGCTAGAATATGATCTATTTTAGAGAATGTCCCATGTGAAGCTGAGAAGAATGTATATTCTGATGTTGTTGGGTAGAACACTGTATATATCTACTAAGTCAATTTGTTCACAATGTTGATTCAGTTCTGTTATTTCTTCACTGATTTTCTATCTAGTTGATCTGTCTCTTTGTGTCAATGGAGTGCTAAGGTCCCCTGTTATAACAGTGTTATTGCTTATTTGATTTTTCACTTCTATTATTATTATTTTTATATAGCTGGGTGCTCCCATGTTTGGTGCATATATATATTTAAGATTGTTATCTCTTCCTTTTGAAGTTTTCCTCTAAGTCGTACATAGTGACCTTTATCTCTTTTGGTCAGTTTTGGTTTGAAGCTTGCATTGTCTGCAAATAGAATAGCTACCCCTGCTTTTTTCTGGACTCTTGTTGCATGAAGTACTGTTTTCCATCATTTGCCTTTCAGAATATGAGTTTCCTTTTGGATTAGATGGGTTTCTTGTATACAGAAAATGGTTGGATGTTGTTTCTTAATCCATTCTGCCAGTCTGTTTCTTTTAATTGGTGAATTGAGGCCATTTACATTAATGGTTATAACTGATATATATTGGCTTATTTTTGTCATGCTATCTTTCTACCAATGGTACTTTACATTTCCCCTCTGTTTAATTGTTTGCCCTGCTTAGTTTTTTTTTTCTGTTGGTGTTCTTGGAGTCATAGTTATTTTTATGTCTATTTAGAATGACTTTCAGTATTCTTTGCAGGGTTGGCTTGGTGGTCATGAAGTTCTTCAATTGTTCTTTGTCATGTTATTTCTTCATCAATTTTGAAGGACAGTTTTGCAGGGTGCCTCCATCTGGGTTGGAAGTCATTTTCCTTTAGGATTTGAAATACTTCACTCCGTGCTCTTCTTGACTTCATTGTTTGTGTAGAGAAGTCTGTTGTGATTCTCATGGGCTTTCCTTTATAGTTGATTTGTCTCTTTTTTCTAGCAGCTATTTATTTATTTTGGTACCAGGGCTCAAACTCGTGAGCTTGCACTTGCCAGGCAGGTGCTGTACCACTGAGCTATATCCCTGGCCCTCTAACAGCTTTTAATATTCTGTTCTTGGGCCAGGGATTTAGCTCAGTGGCATAAGTACCTACCTGGCAGGCACAAGGTTGTGAGATCAATCCCCAGTACCAAAAAAAAAAAAATCTGTTCTTGTGTTGAATTTCTGGGATGTTGATTATTATATGCCTGGGTGTAGATTTATTTTGGCTATGACTAATTGGAGTTCTATATGCTTCACTTACCTGTGTATCAATTTCCTTTCCCATGTTTGGGAAATTTTTAGCTATTACTTCTGTAAGTAGTCTTTTGATATCATTTATGTTGTCACCTTCTTTTTCATTTACACCTATCAATTGTATATTACTTTTCTTTGCATCATCTTGCAACTGTTGAATTGTTATTTCCTGATCCCTTATTATTTTAAAAAAATCTTTCCTTTCTTATTCACTGACTGTAATCTTGTCTTCGAGGTCTGAAAGTCTATCTTCGCATTCATTGAGGTGGTTTTGCCAGTTTTTGATGGAATTCTTTATTTCTTGGATATGTCTTTGAATCTGTTTCATACCTTGTATTTCTTTCTTAAATTATTCATTCATGGTTTACATCTTTTTGCACTGCTCCTCAATGTTTTAAACTATGTCTTCTTTAGATGTGTTCAGCATTTCTTTTATTATGTTTATAATTTCTTCTTTTACCTGGGAGATTATTTCTGATCTGAGTTCCTTTACAGCTTCATGGTTTTTTTTTCACTTTAGTTACTATCATTTCAGAAGTTTCAGGTGTATGTCTTATACTTTCTTCTATGTCCATGTCTCCTAGGCTTGGTTGGGATGGGCTGGAGGTTTGAGATTGCATTTTGCTCTTTCATTTTGTCATTTTTCTGTATTCCCCAGGTCACTAGTGACACTAGAAGGCCCCTCAAATGGAAGGAGTATGCTGGGCAGACCTTCAGCACACCCCATGTGGCACTCTGAAGCTCCCCAGCTGCTTAAGTTTGCTGGATTAGACTACACCAGGTTCTGAGTGGCATGCCAAGGCTGAACAGCTAGATGGAACACACTGCAGGCCTTCAGCTCATACCATGCAGCACATCAAATCTCCCTGGCTACTTGGGGTCACTGGACAGGGCCCTACCAGGTTCTAATCGAGGTGGTGAGGTTGCACGGCTAGCTGGTGTTCGCTGTGCAGGCCTTGAGCTTGTACCACTCAGCACAGGAGGTTCTCCTGCCATGTGGGGTCACTGGGTGGGGCTCAGCCAGGGCTTGAGCCACTTCCCAAAGGTTCCTGGATATTTGGGGATGCTGGGCAGGGCCCTACCAAGTTCTGAGTGAGGTGCTGAAGCTGCACCATAGAAGCTGCACTGCTAGGTAGATTTCACCATGCAGGTCTTCAGCACATGCGACTCAGCATGTGGACATTGGCCAGGTACTTGGAGTTCGCTGCTGTGATTTTGTAGTGAGGTGTGTAAGTGATTTGGAAAGGAATCAGTAACAATGTGATGTGATATGAAAATATCTGGGATTTCAATTGGAGACAAGTTCATAGGTGCTACTAATATACTGCTTCATTGTGATTTACATTATAATGGGAGAAAGCATCATCAGTTAGAAGTTTGTAAAAAAAAAAAGATAATATTTTCCCATCCAGTTTCATAGTGCATTGGGGATTGAATCCTTTCTTTTCAGGGAGAAGTACAAGCTGGCTGCAAAGCAGCTTCGTAAACTATCACCCACACCTCACCAGAGGTAGCAGGGCGACTTATAAGACAATTATGATGTGACAATTGAATTCAGATTCATTGCTTCACCTCTTCCTGCATCAGTCTCCTCTGTGTCATTGAATGAGATGTGCTGGCCCTGTCCTTACCCAAAGGTTAAATGTAGTGATCTATGTCAAATAAAATGTGTTACATGCCTGCAGTTCCTTAGAAACAGAGTCAATATTTAGTAGGTGTAATTTCATCTAGGCAGATGTAGGGATAAGTAAATGGGAGAGATTAGTTCCTTTTATTCATGAGTGTTGCTCTGTCCAGTGGTTTTTTTTTCAATTTTTGAGGCCTTTCCAAATAAATATTACTTCATGATGATAACTTGTGGGATCATAATTTTAAAAATCTGTATTAGTCTCATGTTTTTCTTTTGTACAATTTGGTTTGTTATTGTATTAGTATTATTATTAATTAAAAATTTATTTGTTAGTTGAAAGATATTGGAAAAAAAAAGGAAGAGGGGATATCACTTGCAATTTCTTAACTATTTTGGTAGCTACATAAAGAAATGAAAACAATCTCCTGTTCTCTGTAGCCCTAACCCACAAGAAAACAGGTTAATACTGTGATTTTAAAAATAATTTTCAACTTGTTCCACCTAGCTTGTGTATGTGTGTTTGTGTGTGTTTGTAAGTGTATGTAGTATTTCATAATCAACTTTGAACTTTGTAAGCAGCTTGGGCAACTCTAATGCTTTCTCTCCAGGTTACCTTTTTGGGTATGATTCATCTTTTGGGGAGTGGCATTTCTGTTGCCTGTGGTCTTTGGGTTGGTTGGTCACAGAGAACTGCTATCCTCTGATTTAGGGATGAACCATTTAGACCTGAGTCAAGGTGGATATGGGGAATCGTTCTTCAGAAATGGGAATTTGAAGAATATTATTTGAGTTGCTTTATGTAACAATCTCTCAGGATTTTTTTTTTGGTACTGGGGATAGAATTCACAATCTTGTGCTTGCCAGGCAGGCACTTGTGCTGCTGAGCTAGATCCCCAACCCAGGATTTGTTTCTTTTGCTATGAAATTTGTAATGCTCAGTGTCTGTATTCCCTTTGCAGTAGGGAGGCCTTGGGATATTAGTCTGGAATAAAAAGTGAACAAAAGAGTGCTGAGGGTTTCTAGGAACACTTTGTATCACTTCTTGGCCTTTTAGTTAAGATTGACTGTGGTATCTTGGAGCACCTTGTTTCCGCTATCTGGATGCTCCCTCTTTATTTATCCTCCCTGTCCTGAGACACATGTTAGCAGGAGCAGCAGTTTCTTCATCTCGTCTCCAAGAAAGACAGGATGGCAGTGCCTATGAAGTGAGGCCAGCAACCACCTGCTTTGGGGGATTTAATGTAGTGTGGGGGGGAAAACCTGTTCTGTGTCAGAATTACTAGTAGTTAGGTCTGTCACTTGCCTCTAAATGCAAACCCTAATTCAATGTGTTCTCAAGCTGGAACAACCAGTTCTCCCTGGAACTTCCTGTGGGATGAACGGGAAGGCAGCCTCTCTCCAGAGTCACAGATTTACCTGAAGAACAAGACAAAGAGACAGGCAGAGGAGGGTGAGACACAGCCTGAGGATGTCCTGTGAGTCCCCGAATTCAGTCTTACCTCATGCCAAAAGCCTTTTGTTGATGATGATGTTTCCTTCTGGCCATGCATTGTCTTGAGTTAGGTTTTTCTTACTTGCAAGCAACAGAATTCTGACTACTGGAATCTACAAATGACCTCATTGTCTTACATTGACAAGTATACCTCCACTCCATAGAGAAAATGTTGTTAGTAGTTTGGATAAGTGTCTTTCAAAATCTCTCTCTCTCTCTCTCTCTCTCTCTCTCTCTCTCTCTCTCTCTCTCCCTCTGACACACAGGGGCACACACATACACATGGAGTTTTTGTTTAAACAGAAGTAGTATCATACTTTATGTACTTCTATGGTGTTTTTTTAAAAATTCCAAATTTCTTTGCACTTTAGTACATAAAGATTAAGTTCATCCTTTTTAACTTATACTTATGGTCTTATTAAAAGTTTGTAAAAATTGTTTAATTAAACCAGACATGGTGGTGCAAACCTAGATTCCCAGCTACTCATGAGGACCACAAGTTTGAGGCCAGCTAGGGTAACTTAGTGAAAAATGAAAAATAAAAAAAGAGCTGAGGATATAGCTCTGTGGTAGCACTTGCCTAACATGCATGAGGCTTTGGGTTCAATATCTAGTATTACAAAAAATAAATTTAAAAGATGTTTAATCATGTTTCTCATGTACATTTGGATTATGTATTGGTCTGTCCTGTGTCCCCCCAAAGACTCGTAATTTAAATGGGGCTGAGTCTGGTGCTTGTGACTGGTTTGTTGTCTAGTGCTGGAATTGCTGATGTGAGTGTTGCACCCACCCAGGGGTGGAGCTGAGATACAGTGTAAAGGCAAAAGGAACACAGGTCTTCTCTCTTGCTTTTGCTCTTTTGCTCGCCAGTTTGCCTTGCTTTTTGGTGGCCACCATGAATGGCTGCCCCACCACACTATGCTGTCTTGGAGCCAACTAAGTATAGACTGAAACTCCCAAGAACTGTAAGAAATAAACCTTTCCTTCTATAATTTTGGGTGTCAGGTATTTTGTCTTAGCAACGAGTGAAAAGTAACTAAGACAGAATTTGGTAGCAGGAGTGGGGCCATTACTGTGACTATTCCTGACCATGTGGCTCAAGAGACTTTGGAAATGGCTTGTGGTAAGAGTTTGGAAAGGTTTGGAGATGTCACCTGAAAGAGTGGTGCTGGAACAGCTTAAGCTGTTCTGTATGGGAGATTCTGGTCAGAGCCCAGGAGACCAGAAGGTTGATAGAAAGCCTACCAGTAAATACCAGGCTCAGGAGGTTTCTGCTGGGAAGAAGGACTGCATTGGTGTCTGCTGGGAAGAAGGACTGCAAGTGTGTTACAGCTTGGCAGAAAGTTTGTCTGCATTCTGCCCATGCCCAGAGACTTTGCCTGAGACTGAGATTAAGGGCAATGGACTGATTAATCTGGTGAAAGAAATTTCAAGGCACTCTAATGTTGAAATGGTGGCCTGGCTATTGTTAGGGACTCTTAGCCAGATTTATGCTGCAAATCAAGAGCAAAGAGCCCAGCATGGTGATTAAAAATGTTGTGAGTTTGGCCAGAAATCTATGGGCTGTAAGGATAGAGTTGAGACCTCGATTGCTAAGAAGAAACAGAGAAATAAAAAAGATGGCCTGGGGGCATCCTGGGAAGCAGCAGGCCTTCATCCTTTGCAGCCTCAGACCTTCAAAAGTGAAGGAGTTTGCTCAGAGGAAAAAGCCTCAGAGTACCATGTTCCAAAGTGGCTACAGAGGCCACAGGAAGTTTCAAAATGGTGGTGGTCACACCCAGTTTCAAAATGGCGACCGCCACACCAGATTCTAGAATGGTGGCTGCATAGAGAAGCTGTTCCTCACAATGAGGTTCAGAGAGCTCAGTGCTCTAGGCACTCAACCCCTACAGCCAAGAGAGGAAAGTCTG
This sequence comes from Dasyprocta punctata, assembly GCA_004363535.1. Lineage (NCBI taxonomy): Eukaryota > Metazoa > Chordata > Mammalia > Rodentia > Dasyproctidae > Dasyprocta > Dasyprocta punctata. The sequence goes on from RJWM01021790.1 coordinate 14,864, forward strand.
GCTACTGCTCCAGCTGGCAGTGGACCTTGTTGGTATCCACATGGCACTGGTTTTAAGTGCAAGGAAAATGTGAAGCTTCTGCCCCAGCTGCAGAGAGCCATTTGCAAAGATGTAAGGGTGAAGCCAAGGGTACAGTGGAGAGCCCAGAAGTTTGAAAAAGCCATGAATGTGGATTGTCCAAGAAAAACTGTGAGAACCAAGCAGAGTGGGCTCAAGAGAGAAGCTATGGAGGTTAAAACCCCTGGAAGTGCCACAGAGGTGGAATCACTCAAGCCTTTTGGAGCTTGCAACCAGGTTGCTTCAGATGCTGAGTGGAGAACTCCAGGACTTAGTGTTTGCCTTGCTGGATTTTGGACTTGTTTTGGTTCCAATGCTTTGTATCCTCGTTTGTAACTTATGGAATGATGTTTATCTTGTGCCTTATATGTTGGGAGTGTTTAATCTCATTTTCATTTGTACAGGGGATTACAGTTAAGAGTTTTTCATAGATCTCAGAGGAGATTTGGGACTTGGACTTTTCAGCAATACTGAAACTGTTAGGACTTTGGCAACTTTTAGAAATGGACTAAATGTCTTTTGTATAGAGGATATACATGAGTCCTTGGGGGGCTAGGGGTGGGATGTATTGGTTTGTCCTGTGTCCCAACAAGGACTCATGTAATTTGGATGGGGCTTAGTCTGGCGTTTGTGATTGGTTTGTTGTCTAGCGCTGGAATTGGCAATGTGAGTGCTGACCCACTCAGGGGTGGAGTCGAGATACAGTGTAAGGGCAAAAGGAACATGGGTCTTTTCTCTTGCTCTTGCTCTCTCACTCACTGGTTTGCCTTGCCATTTGGCAGCCACCATGAATGGCGTCCCCACCATGCCATGCTGCCTTGGAGCCAACTAAGTAGGGATCAAAATTCCCAAGAACTGTAAGAAATAAACCTTTCCTTCCCTATTTTTCAGTGTCAGACATTTTGTCTCAGTAATGAGTAAAAAGTAACTAAGACAGATTATTTCCATATATCTCTGATTACAGACAGTTGTATAGTGAACTTTCTTGCAAGAAATCTTTGGATGAACAAGTATTTTTCTATAATGGATTTCTATAAGTGCAGTTGCAGAATCAACCATATATATGTTTTAAAATTTAATAAATATTGGTTAATTTATTTGCACAAAGATCATATTAATTTTTACTCTCACTTCCCTCCATGGACAATAAATAGATTTAAAAGATTTAGGTCAATGGGCAAAAAAATCATGTCTCATTTTTTTAAGTTAGCATTTTTCTAGCTATTGATGAAGTTGAGCTTGTTTTAAAATATTTATTACTTATATTTCTTCAACGTGTGCATTTTTAAATGTGTGTATTTTTTATTAGTGCATATTAGTTTTACAAAACACTGGGTTTCAACTTGGCGTGGTGGCACATATCTGTAATCCCAGTACTTGGGAGGCTGAGGCAGGAGCATTACTGAATGGGGTGGTGCCTGGTGATTCCAGGTTCTTTCTGTCTTGCCCAAAGAATTGGCTGGGGCAACCACAAATTTTAATTAAAGTAAAGGAAGAAAAGGGGAGTGAAGAAAAGAGAAGAATGAGAAGGGATACATCCTACAAGTAAGGAGGGCCTCTGTAGAAAAAGATAGACAGCAGAATAGGAAGATTGTAGCACTAACAAAGTCAATAACCATCATCTTTTATACACTTTCAGATTCAATCCCTTGGAAGTTGCTCTGCCCATAGATTCTAGCAGTGATTGACAGGTCACATCCTGTTGTTCAGCCTCCGTTCTGGATCTTTTTATTTATTTATTTATTTATTTATTTATTTATTATTTTGAAGAGAACAAAATCAAACAAAATAAAGCAGAATAAAGTCAATAAAACAAAACAATGAACATGATACATGGCTTCCAAAAAAAAGATAAAAGGAAATCAATAACGGCTACCCTAATACCTCTTGTTGTCTTCAAAATAACTGCCCACACTATCAGGCATAGTAAAATCAAACAAAATACTACAGACTAATAAAAACAAAACAATGGAAGCAATGCAGTACTTCAAAATAATAGTAAAATAACAGTGGTTACCATAATGCCTCTTGTTATCTTCTAAGTAGTTGCCTATATCATCAGACATAATACAATCAAACAAATCAAAATAGAATAAAATCACTCAAAACAAAATAATGAAAGCAATACAGGATTTCAAAACAAGGTAATAGGAAACCAATAATGGCTACCATAATGTATTTTGTTATCTTTGAAATAGCTGTCCATGCCATCAAATATAATAAAATTAGACAAACCAAAACAGAATAAAACCAAACTAAACAGAACAGTGAAAACAATACTAGATTCAAATCATGATAATAGGTTAACAATGGCCACTGCCTTCCCTTTTTAGATACTTCCTCCCTTTTCACTTTCATAATATGTATTGTGTAGTTTTAAGAAGTTTTTATTTATTTTTTATTTTTAAAAAGCAAAACAGAACAAAGGTAGAGGTAATAGAGAGCTTCGAAAAAAAAGAAATCAATACTAGTTAATATATTACATATTGTTATCTTAGAAGTGGTTGTTCAAGTTATGAAATCTAGACATAAAAAATTAGACAAATAGTGACAACACAAACTATTCTTTCTAATGAACTGACAGAGAATTAGTATCTTGCATACTTAAACATACATACGGTTATATGTATTTTGAGCACTTTTTTTTTTTTTTAGCATCGAGGATTGAACTCACAACCTTGCACCTGCCAGGGCAGGCGCTTAAGCCACTGAGCCAAACTCCCAGCCCTGGTTTTTTGAGGCAGGGTCACACTACGTAGCTCAGGCCGACCTTGCGCTCGCGTTGTAGCCCAAGCCGGCCTCAAACTCACAAGGCTCCGCCTACCTCAGCCTCCCGAGTGCTGGGATTAAAGGCGTGTGCCACCATGCCCAGCTTTGAGCATTTTCTTTCCCTTTCCTTATTACAATATCTATGGTACATTTTCGATCTTATTACTCTTTCAGTTTTTTTTAAGTATTATTCATTTTTGACACTAGGGAGACTATGATATTTACAAATGTGAGTCTGATTTATTTCATTTATGAGTATAGTCTCGAGTTGCCTCCATTTACCTATAAAACCCTCAAGATCATCTTTTTTTATAACTGAGTTATATTCCATTGTATAAAAATACCACATCTTTTTCATCCATTCTGTGGTTGATGGGCATTTTGGTCGTTTCCAAGATTTGGCTATTACAAATTGTTCTGCTATAGATGAAGAAATACAAAATGGAAATAAATACATGAAGAAATGCTCAACATCACTGGTCATTCGAGAAATGTAAATTAAAACAACATTGAGATCCCATCTCACTCCAGAGAGAATGACTGCCATCAAGAAATCAATTGATAACAAATGTTGGTGGGCCTGTGGGGAAAAAGGAACCCTTCTCCACTGTTGGTGGGAGTGTAGACTGGTGTGACCACTGTGGAAATCAATACGAAGATTCCTCAAAAAACTAGGATTGTAAATCCCCTTCAATCCAGTTATTCCCCTTCTGGGTATTTTCCCAGAAAAATTGAAAGTATCATGTCACAGTGATATATGTATTGTGCATTTTTAAAAGGAGAATCCACATGCATTTACCCTTGGTTATCTTTTCTTTTTTCTTTAAAGGGAATAAAACAAAACAATAAAATGGAACCAAAGAAAACAGTGAGAACAATATTGGATTTTGAAAACAAGACAGAAGGAAATCCCCCAAAGTTGCTATATTGCATGTTGTTATCCTCTAAATAGATTCTCAGACTATCAGCTTTAGGCCTGCAAAGTCAATCAAACAATACAAGCATTAAGTTTTTTTTTTTCTTTTTACTTCAGTAGTCGTGTTCCTCCAAATCAGCTTGTTGCTTGGGGCGGCAGGTCTTGTCTCCCAGCACATACACTGGCTGGCTCACAGGAAGGGGCTGGCTTCTTTGTTCTCCTCCTGGCTCACGTGGCTGCTGCTGGCTCATGGGAAGAGGTTGGTTTCTTGGTTCTCCTCCCAGCCTGTGTGGCTTCCACTGGCTCACAGCAGGGTGTTGGCTTTTTGGTTCTCCTCCCAGCCCACATGGCTGCCATTGGCTCATAGGAGGAGGTTGGCTTCTTGGTTCTCCCAGCCTTCATGACTGTCTCTGGCTCACAGGAAGGGGTTAAATATATGCTTCTTTAACCTCTTCAGTTTTTTATCTTGAAAATCCTTAAAGAGATATATAAATGACAAGAAATATAATAAACCCCACATGTCCATTATCCAGCTTCAGCAATGATCAAACAGTAGCTGGTTTGTTTGATCTATATCTCTACCCTACACTGGCCCTTATTTTTTTAAATTTTATTTTAAGGATAGTAAAATCCAACAAAGCATAACAGAACAAAGTCAATCAAAACAAAGCAGTAGAACTAGTACAGAACTTCAAAGCAAGATACTAAGAAAACAATAGCTACTCTAGGGTATCTAGTTATCTTCACAATAGTTGACCATTCCATCAGGTATAGTAAAATCAAACCAAAAACAAACCACAATAAAACCAATAAAAACAGAATATGAAATAAAGCAAAAAAAAATTAATCAGAATAAAACAAAACAATGAGAACAAAACAAGACAAGACAGAAGAGAATCCCCCATATTTGCTACATTGCATACTGTCATCTTCCCAAGAGATGCTCAGACTGCTGGCCTCAGGCCTGCAAAATCACCCAAAGAATACAAGCATTTAGTTGCTTTATGTACCATAGTTGCTATCAACTTTGCCAGTCCTCTGAACCAGCAGGTTGCTTACTAGGTGTGCGGTCCTTGATTCTTAGCCCATGCACTGGTAGGCGTATGGGAGACACGTATCTTTCTCTTCCTGGAGTCTGTGCTGGTCGTGTGCCACTCACCAGGAAGGCAGGCTAGTTGTCTTCTGGTTGGAACCTCCCTGACCCGACATGGCAGGTTCTCAGTAGGCACGGATCATTCCCTTTCAGGAGTCCATGCCAGTTGCGCACCACTCACCAGGAAGGCAGGCTATTTGTCTTCTGGTTCTGTATTGTGTATTTTGAATCCTTCTAACTCCTTTAGTTTTTTATACTAGGGAGACAACACGATGTTCACCCATGTGACTCTGAATCATTTCACCTATGAGCATATCTTAAGCTGTATCCACTTACCTACAAGAGCCTTGAGGTTATCTTTCATTTTAGCTGAGTAGCTTTCCATTGGATAAAAATGCCATGTCTTTCTTATCCACTATGCAGCTAATGGGCAAGCTACCCCCACTTCTTTCTGGTTCCCTGTCACATACAGCATTATTCTCTCTCCTTTGACTTTCAGTCTATGAACCCCCTTTCGAGTTAAATGTGTTTCTTGTGTAAAGCATATTGATGGATCCTGTCTCCTGATCCACTCTGCCTGTATTTCTTTTATTGGTGAATTGAGGCCATCTACATTAATGGTTATGGCTAACATGCACTGCCTCATCTCTGTCATGCTGTTTTCCTGCTGTTGGCTGCCTACCTTTCCTCTCCATTCAGTTGTCTACCCTGTTCAGTGATAGCCCCTGCCACTGTTTCTGGAGCTGTGGTCTTTTTTATCTCTCTCTAGAAGGTCCTTTAGTATTTTTTGTAGGGTTAGTTTGGTGGTTACGAATTCCTTCAGTTGTTCTTTGTCATGGAAGTATCTTGTTTCTCTGTTAATTTTGAAAGTTAGTTTTTCAGGGTACATCAATCTGTGTTGGAAGTTGTTTTCTTTCAGGGCTTGAAACACTACACTCCAAGCTCCTCTTGATTTGATGGATTGTGTTGGGAAATCTGTCATGATTCTGATGGGTTTTCCTTCATAGGTGATCTGTTTCTTTTCTCTAATAGCTTTTAATATTGTGTTCTTGTGTTGAATTTCTGGGATCTTGATTATTATATGTCGGGGTATAGATTTATTTTGGTTATGGCTAGCTGGGGTTCTATATGCTTCACTTATCTGAGTGTCACTTCCTTTTCTCATGCTTGGGTAGTTTTCTGATATTATTTCTGTAAATAGACTTTTCATGTCATTTGTGTTGACCCCTGCATTTTCACTCACACCTTTTATTCTTATGTTTCTTTGGGTTGTCTTTCAGTCATTGAATTGTTACTTCCAGGTTCCTTATTATTAAGAGATCGTTCCTTTCATGATCACAAGCTGCAAACCTATCTTTAAGGTTTAAAAGTCTATCTTCAGTTTCTTTCAAGTGGTTTTGCCAGCTTTCCATGGAGTTTTTTAGTTTCCTGGACATCTTTTTGAATCTGTTTCATGTATTCTAAATCTTTTTGTATTGTTCATTCAACCTTTCCCTCATTTTCCTATGCTCCTCCATTTTTTAATTTATATCTTCTTTAGAGATGCCTAGCAATTCTTTTATTATGTTTTTCATTTCTTCTTTTACCTGAGTTAGTATTTCTATTCTAATTTCTTTTATAGCCTCATGAAGTAGTTTCTCTACTTCAGTTGCCATTGCTTCAGAGACTTCAGGTGTGCGAATCCCAGTCTCTTCCATGTTTGCATCCCCTGGACTTGCTCTGCTTGGATTGGATGCTAGAGACTGCCTTTTGCTTTCTCGTCTTGACATATTCCTGGGTTCTTCTGGATAAGTGGGTACTGGGGTCCCAAGCACTTCCTGCATTGGCTACAATTTCTCTGAAATGAGACTCTTTGGTACTTCTAGCCGGTGCTGTCTACGGATATCTGATGGTGGACACTGGGTGCGCTGGTGCAGGGCTGTCTGCTGCTTTTCCCGGCCTGTGTTGGCTTCCCAGTGGCTGGTGGGGTGTATGCGGGGTTGGGGTTGGCCACTGTCTGCAGTCCTGGGCTGGTCACCAGTGGGGATTGTCCACTACTGCCCCTTTAGTGTGTGTGGGGCTGCTGCCTCCAGACCAAGCTGGTTCCCCTCAGGGAGCCTCCACAATCGGCTCTAGAATGTGTGCAGAGGTAGGGCTGGCAGGAACCTCTACTACAGCACCCAGAGGCTCCTGCATGGGGGCAGGGCCAGCTGCAGCCTCCAGACTGAGTTGGCTACCCCCAGGGAACCTCCACAATGGTCCCTAGAATGTGCATGGGGGCAGAGCTCCATCTGAGCAATTTTCATGGTTCTGTGCCCAGCTAGAAGCTGCTGGAGGAAGCTGGGAGCAGTTCTAGTTCCAGGCTTATCTGGCCTGACTCCAAAATGGTTCCAGGTCAATCACTCTCTCCCGTGGGAAGATCAAATCCTCTGCACTCATTGCCAGTCAATTCAGTCTTCCAGGACTGCTGCTCCTGTTCACTGCCACTCTCTTTCAATGCTGCCTCTCTCTGCAGAGGCCTCCAGGGTTGCTGCCGCCATGTCACCTTGATCTTGTGTCCCCAGGTTTCAACAGCTTCTCTTGCACAGTGGGTCTGGCTCTGGGCAAAGGTGCCACCAGCTACTGACTTCTTCATTTAAGTTTTCTTTTTACTCTTTCTGTGGGTTTCAATTCTGACTTTAGATTCTTCCTGGTTCCAGGGGACCCACTTCCTTCCTTTTTGTCTTCCCCATGATACTATATTCCAGCATCTGGACTGTATCTCTTTGAGAGGCTCATTACTCTGCTGCTTACTGTTCCACCATCTTCCAGGAAGCCTCAATTCTGGATCTTTTTAACTGACAAGCTACATCCTATTTTTCCAGCCAGCCTGCCATGTCCTAACCCCCTGCCTCAAGGGGATTGCTATAGTTTGAGGACAGCCTGGGCTATCTACTGAGTTCAAGGCCAGTCTGAACTACAGAGTGAGACCATTCTCAGCTCTTTAATCCCAAAATCTCCCAATTTTGGTTTCATTATTATATTTTCATACATGCATATAATATAGTCTGATCATATCCACCCCCATTACCCTTCATTATGCTCCTTATGATTGTTTTGTGCATTTTGTTTTCATATTTTTTGCACATTTTTTCCTGTGAGGTTGCCATTTTCCTTATTGTTTTGTAAGAGTTCTTTATGCATCCAGGACTATATTAATTTCTAAAAGGTTATGAGTATTGCAAATAATTTATTCCAGTCTGGTACTTTTTATGGGAGTGCCTTATGTTTTCATTTCAGATTTTGAAAAAATTGAGACCTAAAATGAGTTTTCATAGTTTTGTAGTAACTTTAAGCAACTTAATTATACTAGCAACAATATAACTCTAGTTATTTGTTTAATATCAAGTAATTGAACATTGACTATGATAGTTATTTTTGATCAGCATTAAAATATATTATTCTTCTTGTGATAAAATATACATGGTATAAAAATTATCATTTTAACCATTTTGAAGTGTGCAATCATCTTTGCCATCCATCTCCAGAACATCTTCATCTTCCAAACTAATACCTGTACATCTTTCCACAATAACTCACCATCCTTTCCTCTTCCAATTCCCAGAAACTGCCATTTTGCTTTCTGTCTCTGTGAATTTAACTACTGCAGATATCTCATCAAAGGAGGCTCATACAACATTTGTCCTTTCAACTTTTTATTTCTCTCAGGATTATGGCTTAAAGTTTATCCATATTGTAGCATATTTCTGAATTTTGTCCTTTTTCAATGCTGAATGATATTCTATTGCATATACATCACATATTTTGTTTATCCACTCATCTATTGATAACACTCGGGCAGCTTTGACATTTTGGATATTGTGAATAACATCACTGTAAACATGGTGTGTAAGTGTTTAAGTCCCTGCTTTTAATTCTCTTTTTACTATGACACATATAGTACATATTCACTGCAGAAACATCAGGAAGTAAAATAAACATAGGTAAAAATCACAAGATAGAGATTATAATTAGTTTGTATTTTTCCAGCCACTTTTTCACATATATGTGTATGTAGGTATAATCTTGTTTTACAAAAATGAGACCAACTAATCAATTCTGTTTTGAAACTAGCATTTTGTATTCAGTATATTACAAATACATTCACATACCATTTTATCTACTTGTTTCTTCCTCTGGCTGCATATATTTCATGATTGGTATAGTATGATCTAATATTTCAAGTAAGCTGTTGTGAGAATCAAATATAGAATAATACATTTAATGTTTTTAGTAGGCTGTAAAACAAGGCACCAATGTAAATTATAATAATTATTAATACTTGGTCAATTAAAAGTTCAAAGATATTTTGTTTGTGGCTATGTTTTTATGTTTCATCTGTCACTTTAGCCTTCATCTTTTCTGAGTCATTGTTCAGAAAACTTTAAGATAATAGTAATTAAAATTAGTCAAACTGTTCTACTGCAGGGCAAGGATTTGAATTCTGTTTCCCTGAAGAAGATGCATCAAGTTCAGTCCTCTTGTCTCTTTGGTGGGCTGCAGAGGCTCATTAATGAATGCACTCACTTTGGATTGCTTCTTTATTTATACTCATTTTTTTTACATTCTTAACAAGAAATGCATGGCCCCTGCCTATAAGGAGCACATGTATGTGTAATTTCAGATATGTCCACCTTTTTGAAACTGCCTAATGATTTTTGCTGTGCAAAGACTAAGGTTACCTGGAGGGGCTGTATTAATGAGCGATTTCTTTATCAATAATAGATAGGGCTAGTTAGTGCCAAAGTTCAAATTGTTAGGTAGGTTGGGCATAAGTCCCTAGTAATCACTGTTGTTTCTGAGTGACCATCAGGAATCAGTACGCCTTACTCAATGTCTAGAAAGCCAGTTGGGTATTTTGTGAGTGTCTTCTGAGGGATATTCTTTGCCCACCTATAGCAATGCCCAGGTGTAGATAGCAATTGGTAGAACGATGGAAATTGTGTGTTGAAATAATCTTGAGCTGAAGTTGGTGGACAGTCACATTTTTACTCAGAATGTAGCTGAGGCACACACACTGCTAAATAATACAAGCCACTGCTTTGCTTGGCAGCTTAAGCCAAGGTTTCATTTTACTCAAGTATTTGACTTCAGTGTTTGTGACAGCGAAGGCATTTTTCAACTTTGAAGATGCCAGAGGGTTTCACCTGAGTGAGAAAATCTCAGTGAAGGGAACAAAGCATTGTCCTCAAGAGTAAACCTTTCTGAACTGGGCCCAGAAGAATGTGGCTTGGTCTCTAGCAGAGCTTTCTTCTTTTAATAATGATTAATGTTTTATTTATAATATTAGCTGGAGAAAATGCAAGGCTATGGCTTCAGAAATCTGCCTGAGGAATCAAAGAGAGCAAGCCCTCCTGTTTTCTTATAAAAATACTGTTCCTTGCAGCTGAAGAAGACTCAGGCACACCCCTGGCGGGCTTGAGTCCTCGCTTACTTCCCCAGCTGTGGGGAAGTTGCCTTAGCTGCTGTGTTCCGTGCCTCTGGGCTTCACTACATGACACACTAGAGAAATACATGTTAAACTGAAACCAAACACTTAGAAATCTATTGATGTTAAGAAAATACATATAGTATTCCCCTATCAACTTGCAGTGTGATAAAGAAACAACGGCAGCAAGAAGCTTACACATTATTATTCAAGCATTTTTAATAGTGCTGTTTCAAGTTTTGGTTTCTATGCCTGTCAGACAGAAATCCACCTCCAGTGGTACTGATCAGAATGTCTGATTTTTTGGTAAGTTAGGTACATTTGTATTTACTTTATTAGAAGATCTTTTTGGAAGAAGAGTGGTAGATCTTTATAAATATTGGTGGTTAAGATGTTGAACTGACTCTGGATCTATTTCCTCCCAGAAATTAGATTCCAAGATTTGTATTTATTCTTCTGTGACATTTGAAGTTGTTTTCATTAACAAAGCTGCTCTTTGTTCAGTCCCACTAGCTGTTTTGAAGTGATTTTTTTCAAATTCCCTTTCTTCTGTGACTCTTGGAGGATGCCATGTCCCTCCTGTGAGCTGTCACTCAGCGTTAGCAGGTGTCAATCAGGAGACATCCTTGGAGAGGTCAGGAGGGGACCTCCCTTAATGGGTTGCTGGGTGTGGGAGTTAACAAAGGCACAATGCCAACTCTGTCCTCACAGCTCGCTCTGTTTCAGCCACTGCACTCTTCCATGTTATTTACAGAGATGTCACCATCCTTCTGTTACCCCCTGGGCTTTTATACATTTATTGCTAGCTACCTTTTTATTTTGATGGACTGTGAACAGCTAATAAAGCCACCAAAAACCTACTCTTTTCTTAAGACTCAGTGGAAAGGCAGTATTTCTCTTTTCGATGGTGTGGATATGCTGCACCCATTTGTTATTGATAGTGGAGATCTAGTGTGTGCCTGGGAGCTTGCTGAAGGGAATAGTTGAGGATTTCCTGTTCTTCACTGCTATTCTTTTTCAGTTTCTTGGGTTTTTTTTTTTTTTTTTGTTCGTTGGTTTGTTTTCATTTTTCTTGGAGACAAGAGTCTTGCTGTGTTGCCTAGTTTAGTTCCAGGAATGCATTTTATTTATTTTTGTGTATATGAATTTACCTTAGTTTCATAGTTGATTCAGTACCTTATTGAAACTTATAAGCATCAAGCTCCATAATTCACAAATTTCTACTTGATGTTCTACTTGTTTATTCTTTCAGATGAATTTTAGAATATTTAAAGTTTCCTGCTCAATCCTGTAGAAATGCCAAAACCAAACATAAGTTTTGGAAGTCTTTATAACAATTTTTAAATGCTTATTATTCAAATATTTTTCTATAAATATTTGTGTTCCTTCATGTTATACATATTTCTTTGGAAATTTTCACTTTGCAATTCTTGATGTTTTTACTGTAAATAAATTATGGTTAAAAATCAAACCATCTAGACTACTATATAAGAATTTTGTTGATTTTAAAAATATTTATTTTATACATGGCTATTTTTCTAAGCTCTTAGTTCTGCTAGAATTCTATATTTGGACATTCAAGGTAGTTATGTATCTACAAATAATGATAATTTTTGACTTTTTCTTTATTGTAGTTATAATTTTCATCTATTCTGCAAAATAACACAAAATATGGGGAATAAAAAATCATCATTGTTTTCTGGTAATTGTAATATTATGTCTGTAGAATTTTCTTTAAGTATGAGGCTAGTTGTTGGGTTGATATAAAAACTTTCTGTTTCTGTTTATCCTGTGTATCCATACTAGGCACTGGGCATTGTATACATGGGGTTAGTGGTAGCCTTTTTATTTGAACTTGTATTGGATTTGTTGTTGTTTGTTTGTCTTTTTTGCTTTTTGTTTTTCTTTTCTTTGTCCATTTTCTCTTAAATAATAAAATAAAATAATAAAATAAATAATAAATAATCAACAAAAAACACAACAACAAAACAAAAACAAAACGAAGAAAAGAGAGAAAGAAAAAAGAAAGCAAGGAAAAAAAATGTCCACTTCAGGGCATGTCTCTGCTGTCACTGGTAGACAATATGGGCAGACAGAGTCTAGGTCTGAGTTGATTAATTCCAGCAAGTCATCTTTAACTTTATGTCAGGGTAGTGGATAACCCCAGTAAGTCTGACCTTTCAGTTTCACTGAAGTTTAGGCTTTTTTCTGGCTACAAGGGTGGAACCAGATATTTTTCAGCCCATAACACTATATGTGCATCCTGCCAGCTTAAACTCAACTCCTTGATCTCTGCTGACTTGAACTCGGCAGCCTCACCCTGGCATTGGGAACTGCTAAATGAAGCTGGCCCACAGCTCTTCTGAGTTCTGAGCTGAGTTGGCCCCTCTGCAAAATGGCTCCTGGAAACCATCCTCTTCTGGGAGATATCTGAGCCAAAAAAACTTATTAACCACTGCAGTTTGCTGCATTTACTGCTTTATTCCACTTGTGTGTTTCTCTGTGGAGGCCTCTAGGGTCACGTGTGTCTGCAAGTTTGAATTGGCCTTCCCATGCAGTGAGTCAGGGCTCAGGGAGAAATTGCAGCTTGCCATTGCCTTCTTCTTCATTGAAGGCTCTCTCTTCATTCTCCCTTCAATCCTCACTTCAGATAATTCCTGAGTCCCAGAGATCCACTTTTTCCTTTACATTACTATGTCCCATGTCTGGACATTAAATCTTGGAGAGATTCTTTCTCTGTTCCTCACCACTCTGATATCTTCCCAGAAATCTCAAAGGCTTCTCTTTTAATGCAGGGTCTCCCATACTGCAAAAACAGTTTTAAAGGTTTAATGGCTTTGTTCAATAGTCACATGCTATACAAAGCAGACTTTGGAGAACATGAATGAATATAATTTAAGTAGGATTCTTAGTATTTTCTTTTAAATGCAGCTTCTATTGTTGTTACAGTCTCACTATTGGGTCTTTCACTTGTTACAAAGAAGCTCTGGTGACATTTTTTCCCCATCATTTTGGCTAGGGTTAGCTTGTGGGCTTGCCAAATCTGTGACTGAGACAAGTATGCAGTGTAGTAAAGAGGAATGGGAAGAAGTGGTAAGTAAAATTATGGGTAGGTGACACAATGACTAAAATAATTGTCAGATTCTAACTGAAAGCCTGCCACCAGATGCAGCTGTACAGTTGAGCTGCATCAACTCACTTGTCACTATAAAGCCTATCAGCAAATCCGGCTTAATTTTCATTTGCCTCTCACTGATAGAGTTTTGATATGAGTCTGCAAGCAGTTGGTTTAATATGATCTCTGTGCACTCAAACCTCTCTGCTAATGTAATCTGTATTTGCAGCTGCTCCCCAGGGCTGGCATCATTGCCTTAGCTGCACCTCAGATCTTTGGGCATTAGGTACTTAAAAGAAGCAAGAACTTAGATCCCTCACATGAAAAAATCACATTAGAATTCATGCTCTGTGGTGGGTTAATAGCTTAAGTGGCAACATCCAACAGAACTGAGTCAGCATAGTTCTGGGCATGGAAGATTCACTTAAGGATTTTTGCCAAAATGACAGTAAAGGAGAACAGGAAGGGAAATTGCATACTGTTGATTTTCCTGGAGAAGCTTCCCATGGTTGGTTTTCCTGATATGACCTTAGCTGTTCTTGTGGTTGCTGGGGATGGCCCCTGTTCTCTTTGTGGGAGCTCTGGTCTTTACCTTGAGCATCATTTTCTGGCTATGGTTTGGATTACTCAGCCTTCTGGCACAGATCCTTCATTCTGCTGGTGCAGACTTTTTAGCTTCCACCGCTAGTTTGTAAGCCTTCCTGGTGCTGATCCTTGATTTGCATCAGACACTGCCATGGCCTTTAGGCTTTTAAGACTTGTGCTGGACATCGCCATGGGATTCAGGCCCTAGGCTTGATTCTTTGGGTCTCTAGAATGTGGACAGATCTCTTGCACTCTTCTACGTTTGACTTTTTGGGCGAATAATATAAAAGAATCCTATAAGTTATATATACCATATTAAATCTATTCCCTTGCAAAACCCTAACTATGTTATACTCCTAGGAGAATGTAAAGCTGCCTCTGATCTGGTGGGTGGGGAGCTCAGGTGGTAATGAGAGTGACAGAGAGCAGGTTTAAATACAGATGCATCTTCACTCTCTCATCTGCTGCTCACCTCCTGCCAAGTGGCCTGATTCCTAATAGTCCATGGACTAGTACTGGTCTATGGAAGAGAGTTGGGGATCTCTGTAGGTGGTTGAAGTAATCAGTGATCTGAGCACACATAATCAAACTTCATGACTCTTTATAAATACATGTTCAGAAAATGACAGCAATAGCATAATCTGAGGATGGAGTTTTTGACCCTCTGATGTCAGAATGGTCACTCATTGGCCTCCTGTGCTGGCCCATGGAAGAACCATTCATTTCAACAAAAGTGGACTTTGAGTCCCTGAAAATTAATATAGGAAACTGTTATCATCATAGCCTGCACATCAGAAGTGCTGTCTACAACAAAATTAGTGGAAGACTAGTACTATATTGGTCAGTTCTGTGACCTCCAAAATTAGTGATTTTTAAAGTCAACTGAAAGCAAGTGAAACTAGAAGGTGTATTTAGGTTTTCCCTTGCTTTTGTTTTGTATAAATTGTTTTGTATAAATTGTTAGTCTTCTTTATTCAAAGAAGTAATTTCAATGATTTCCAAATATTCATGTATCAGGATAAGAAAATGACAATCAGAGCAAATGATTAAATAGACGTTTGTGGATCTTCTTGTTTAGCCTTTTCATTATAGCATATTATATTAGTAAATTTCTCATTATTAGGCTATTCTTGATTTCCTGATTTACTTCTGTCTGCTTAACCTAGATGACTATTTTTTAAATTATATTTGCTAATATTTTGTTGGTAATTTCACTCTTATTCTTACCTACACGTTTTCTAAAGTTTTCTTTCCATGCCTTTCCTTCCCTTTTGCTTGCCTTCCCCCTCCCCCAATTTTTTTTGATGTGTATTCTGTTTATGCAGTTTTGGTTTTCAGACTATGTTTGCTCCTCTAGAATTAATTAGATTGTTTTCCATTTCTTTTTTTATGTACTCAGTATAATACTGTCTGTTCTCGAACATGTGAAAGAATTCACTTTTAAAATAATGGTATCCAGGAACATAATTATTCTGCTAAATAAGATAAGAAAAATGTGAGGATATAGTATAATTTTAGTTTTCCAAATGCTTTCCTTTCTTTGTCAGTTAATTTCCTTTCACAAATGCGAATAATAACAAGGACCTTTGTACCTCTTGACATTAGCCAGTATCTTAAACTGGAATCTTCCTGGTGCAATAATTACATTTGCTGCTCCATCAGTTTAGATTTGATGGTCTGTTGACATTATTGGTCCCTGAAAAGCTTCTTGATGATTTATTATTATGTCCTCGTTCTACCCAGGTGACAAACACACTTATTTTACTCTCTGTTGCCATCTTGTTAAGTATATTCCATTGTGCTCCGGGCGCAGTGTCCTTCTCCTTTGGGAGAAAGCATGGCGCAGTGCTGAGAGGATGGGCTACTTTGAAGATAGATTGATTTGACTTTTCAGGCCAACCATGCCACTTATTAACTGTCAACATTTCTAAGTCTCATTTTCCTCATCTGTAAAGTGGGAAAAGAAATGAAGCTTCAGTCGTTGGTTTTATGGGAAAATTAAATGAGAAAATCCTTTTAAAATGCTGAGCACAGATTCTGGCAGAGAGTAAATAATAAATGCTGGGTATTAACTACTTGAAGCTTCATACTCACTGTTTCTTTTTAAATTATATCAACAGTGTCAAAATGTATTTAAATATGTAAAAAATGTTAACTTGTAATCAAAATTACCTTTGTTGATTTGTGTAATTTGCATATAATAAAATCTTTTTATGAACTTTGATAAATACATGCATAATAAAAATATGGACCATTTCTGTTCACCCTGTTCTTCTTCCCATCAGTTCTCATTCTCAAATCCTTGTCCTAGGCAACCATCGATCTTTCTATCATTACAGAATAATGTAAGTTCTCATTTATAATATTAAATATTGTCTGTCCTACAACTTTTTTTTGAGACAGGGATTTGCTATGTAGTTCAAGACTGCCTTGAACTCATGGCAATCCTCCTGCCTCAGCCTCCCAAGTGCTGGGATTACAGGCATGTGGCACCACACCTGGCTTTCCTACAATCTCAAATAAATGGGATTATGAAATTGGGACTCTTGTGTTAGTCTCCTCCATAATATGTTAGCGATTCATCTTTGTTGTTGCCCAGAACAGTAGGTTTTGAAGAATTGCATTTAGATTGTTTTCAGTTTTTAGCTATTACTAAGAATAAAACTGCTATAAACATCTGTGTATGATTTTTAATATTATAAATGAGAATATATGTACTTTTTTTGAAAAGATACTTGAGAGGAATTTCTGAGTTACATTGGAAATAAACATTTAATTTTCTAAGAAACTGCCCAACAGTTCATCAAAGTAGCTATGTTGGTGTACATTTCTGCTAATAATATCTGTTCCAATTACCGTATATTTTAACACTTGATATTGTCAGTCTTTTAAATTTTAGCCAGTTGAGTGGAGATATAGTTGTTTGTGGTGTTTAATTGCACTTCCTTTATGACTGAATATGTGGATCATCTAACAGAAGCTTTCTGGCATGCCATATGTTTCCTTTTGTGAAATTTCTGTTCAAATATATTTTTCTTAACTAGATTATTGGTCTTTTTGGTGAGTTATAAGAGTTTTAAAAGCATATATTATGGATAGAAGTCATTAATAGATGAATGCATTTTGAATATTATCTTCTATAAATTTTATATTTTACTTTTGTGTTTAGGCTTGTGACCCATTTCAAATTGATTTTTGTGAATAATAAAGTAAGGGCCAAGACTCCGTATTCATCATATGGATGTCCAGTAGTTCTAGTACTTTTTGTTACTGAACAGAGATTGGTTATATATGGATGAGTGGTTTTTTTTGACATTATTTCTGTTCCATTGATCTACATGTGCATGTTATGGCAGTACTACTTTAGTTTGATTATAGCAGCACTAAATCTTGAAATCAGATTATATGTCTTTTTTTAATTTTCAAAATTGTTTTGGCTATTTTAGCACCTTTTATTTTTACATAAATTCTAGAATCAGCTTGTCAGTTTCTACAGTAATGCCCACTGGGATTTTGATTGCTCTTGTGAAGAATCTGTAGACTAGTTTGGTGAGAAATGACATCTTATCAATGTTGAAGTTTTTTTTTTTTTTTTTTTTTTGGGCCCCAGAGATTGAACTATAACCTCGCGTCTGTCAGGCACTTAAGTCACTGAGCCAAACTCCCAGCCCTGGTTTTTTTGAGGCAGTGTTGCACCGTGTAACTCAGGCCTGCCTTGCACTTGCGTTGTAGCCCAAGCCGGCCTCGAACTCACAATGCTCCTGCTACCTCAGCCTCCCGAGTGCCACCACGCCCGGCAATGTTGAAGTTTTTGATCACAACTGAAAGTTATGTGTCTCATTTATTTAGGTCTTTATTTTGTCTCAGTAATGTTTATTGTTTTTAGTGTGAAGGCTTGCACACATTTAAAAATTATCTTATGTATTTAGTATTTTAAGTGCCTTTATACGTTGTTATTATTTTTAAATTTAATTTCTCACTGTTTATTTCAAGAATATAAAAATACAATTGTTTATTGGTTATTGCCCTTGTATCTGGCTATCTTTCTCAATTCACTTGCTATTTGTCATAGCTTTTGCTTAGGTTGCTTAGTATTTCCTATTACACTATACTGTTCCTATGTTCACTTTATTGCTCCTGTATTGTCTCCTTTTTTTCTAATGTTAAATACTTCACTTCTGAGACAAGCTCAATTAGATCATGCTAGTTTACTCTTTTTATATGTTGCTGGGTTGAACTCTGCCTAAAATATCAATTATTTCATAAAATTGAGTATAGGACACATATGATTCCATGCAGCATTAATTTTTTTGAAGGAGATAGTGAGAAGCAAGGTACAGGTGCTGCAGGTATTTTCCTAAAAGTAAGCTCATAGCCATTAAAGGCAGTAGGTGATTTGTTTTATTGCCATGGCATTACTTGACACTAAACTAAAGCTTTCTGTTTTATAGCAGTCTTTAGAAATATGGGAAAATTCATAGCGAACATAATTTCATAAGAATATCTTTGTTTTTATTGAAGTTGTCAGTTTATATTCTTGCTGGTGAGCTGTGGAAAGCCTTACAAATGGACTTCAATTATTCTACCTGCTTTGAGAGCTGACAAATGCAATAGCCTAGATGTTTTACGTGAGCTCTACAATATAATATCA
>RJWM01021791.1:0-34691 GCA_004363535.1 Dasyprocta punctata
CCATATTAGCAGGAGTTGACTCATTTTCTGATTTCTCTGGTTCCAGGAAGTCTGCATCCCAAATACTTCTCCCACTTGCCATGTGGTCCCTATGGTTTTAGTATAGAGGGTCAATCTTGAGGCTTACAGCTTTATTGTCATAATAAATAGAAAACAACCTTTTATGTAACAACTAGTAATAGCTACTATTAGAGAAGTGAAATGTAGAGGTAGTTTATAATAGTGAAAAACTGGGGGCAGAATAAATATCTACCAGTAGGGGCTAAATCCCCAAATTATTAATTATTAAATATATTAGTAGATATTATTTGAGATGCAGATTGATCCTTCTGGCTATATATAGCCTATTTCATTAGATTACAGTATGTCTTGGTTACTTTTCTCTTGTTGCTGAGACAGAATACCTGACGCCCAAAATTAGGGAAGGAAAGGTTTATTTCTTACAGTTCTTGGAGGTTTCAGTCCATATTTGGCTGATTCCAAGGCAGGGCTGCATGGCACCAGGGCAACACTTCAAGGCAGCAGCCAGAGCAAAAAGGGGCAAGAGTAAACCTCTTTTTCTCCCTTATATTGTGCACAGCACCCTCCCCCACCCCACCAGGGTGGGTGTAGCATTCACAAATCTCCTTACCTTCCTTTGCACAGGATAAGGATATTTACAAAGTAAGAACCCTGGCTCCCTGCTGAGTCCCTGGGTTAAACTTCTAAACTTCTCAAGTTGATACAATGTATCAACTATAGCAGTACAAAAGGAAGTCACATTCCTTTTACTATTCAGACACATCAACCTTTTATGAGAATTTCTTTCTTGTTCCCCCAGTATTCTCCCAGAAAAAAAAGTCTAGAAACCTGCAAGACACTTTTGGATCTCAAGTGCTGCTCTGTTCACTCTTGTGTGGCCAAGAGAGTCAGATCTCAGATGCACCCTCTTGATCCTGGTCACCATCTACTATGTGACCTGGATTCTCCAGGATGCGTAGCTGAGCTTTATGACTGTCATTGCTTAAATTATGAAACTCAGAGACTCTCACCAGAAGCCTCTCCTCTCTACTGTTGTTTCCAACATCAAAATGCGTTACTCCTCTATATTTTGGCAAATATCCAGTTCCAGCAGCTTTGACAACAGGTGGAACCGAGACTGATGCCTGGAACAGGGGCTTCCACATACTGTCAGGGCTTTTGTGACCACCTCCATGATCATCAGGAAAGAGGAGGAAGGTTCGGATAGGCCATCATTTTGCCTAAGACCCGTAAACTTAATTTCTACTCCTCGGGGTTCCATACAGCTTCGTCATACCTCCCTGGCATGTGTCCCTGGATCTTTCCTCCTGCAGACCCTATTTCTTGCCTGTCTGGCTATGACTGAGACTCAGAATGACCACTATCTTGTCCTCAGGGGCCCAGTGGACAGTCTCCTCAGGGAAAAGAGAATCTCAACCTGGAGTTCTTCCAAGGCATGGATGGTCCCATTTTCTTGTTGGCTTCTTTGTTACATATATTATATGTAAATAAACTAGTTATATTATAATTATATATTATAGAATATAATATAGAATAACATGATACTATTCTATATTTTATGTAATATACTATATTGTATATAATATTCCATATATGTGAACCCACTGGTTGCCAAACCCTAAATCTGCTGCCTCCACCAAGTCCCTGGGTGGGGTTGGGAGACAGGGAGGAAAGGAGGTCCAGGAGGGTCTCACCAGAGTTTTCATAATAATTTTTTCCAGAATTTGGGTTTTTTTTTAAATCTTTCCTTGATTTTTGACAAATTAGGGTGGGCTCCGGACTCAGACATGGGAAGGGGGCTGGTCCTGGGTCCTCACGGCTCAAACACCATGCTTTTGTACAGAATTAGATGGTTGATTCTTTGTTCTCTTGAACTAAAAAGAGGAAAGTGATAAAAAAAAAACTTGGGAGGGCCAGGAGTTTGGGCTCAGTGGCTTAAGCGCCTGTCTGGGAGGTGTGAGGTTGTGAGTTCGATCCCCGGTCTCACAGAAAAACAAAAAACAAAAAACAAACAAACAAACAAACAAAAAGACACTATTTGGCCCTTTAAAGACAAAAAAAAAAAAAACACTTGGGATATTACATATATTCTAAGAATTCTGTTACTCTTGTCCTAACCAATACACATATGCTAATACTCCATCAATGAGTTAATTCTGTATGAGGTTAAATTTAAGATACTGTCTTTAAGAAAATATGTGATTGCTAATAGTAATATTAGGGATAAATATGACAATTTTTGGTTTTTGTACTTCATATGATCTGAAAGTTCTATACATGTGTATTGGGTTTGCTATGTACCCCCAAGTCCTCACATACTTTTGATGGGGCTGAGTCTGACGCTTGTGATCAGTTTGTTGTCTAGCGCCAGGATTGATGACATGACTGTTGTACCCACCCAGGGGTGGAGCTGACATACAGTGTAAGGGAAGGTGGGTCTTCCCCTTCCACTCTCTCTCTCGCCAGCGTGCCTTGCTGCTTGCAGCCGCCATGAGCGGCAGCCCCACCACCCCATGCTGACTTGGAGCCAACTAATGGACTGAAATTCCAAGAAAGTGTAAGAATAAACCTTTCCTTCCCTAATTTTGTGCATCAGGTATTTTGTCTCCACAAAGAGTAAAAAGTAACCAAGACAGCATGTTACTTTTGTTAGCATTACATATACAATGTCTTTGTTTCTGAGGATTTTATTTGGTGGGAGGATGGAGGGGCAGACCCAGGTGAGCAGAAGTTCCAGACGTACCTGAGCATGGATAAGATGACAGCAACAGAGGCAAAGCTGGTGAAGAGGTCAGGAAATCAAGAACAAGGTGATCCCTTACAAAATGGCATTTCTGTCTTAGCAACTTAAAGTATTTTCAAGCCTCTCTTATTAAGTGAGGATTTCTGTTCTATTTTTCCTGCTTTGTAGACAATCTTCGTCATTTTGTCTTGATATTTCCAGTCCTTTCATTTTTCCCAGTGCTCTTTAATTGCTGGTTAATTAACATTGAAAGTAGTTTCTACAGGTCAGCTCTGTTGCTACTTCCTGGCTTACCTCCATGGTAAGAGTGGGTTGTTCATTTTTAAAACTGAAAACAAAACCAATTAAAAAATTTTAAGCACTTCTGTGGCTTTCCCTTACATATCATTTCCCCCTGACACACACACACACACACACACACACACACACACACACACACACATATGCACACTCATACAATTTGAAAATGATCTGAATATAAAACAACTTTTTGAATTAATAAACCGGGCAAAAGGCTAATTGCAAGATTTAAACTAAAATTTCCCTCAGTGTCATTTGAATTCAACATTCTCTGTGCATTTCTCTAGAAGCACAGGGATCAGCCGGGCGGCACAGAGCTCTGACACTTTGCTGGACTTTGAATGATATCATCTTTCTGGCCTGGCGCCTCAGGCTGTTCTGCTGGCAGCAGCTGAAACAAATGTCATGGAGACCTACAATCAGGAGAAGGCAAAATTGCATGGAATCAACTTAATCAGTGGACATTTATTACAAAGAACAATGCAATAAAAGTAAAGAATCTGAGAAAGCTCAAGATATGTCCAAATTAGATTATTGGAATCCTACAATTAAGCTTCTAATCCAATTTCTACTTTCACAGTTTAAATTCTTGACTGATTTGATGGACAAAAAAACTATCTTATTATTCTTAGATGGCATAGCTTTGGTTACCAATCAGGATAAATATTTTACAATACATTTTTGTTATTTTCATTTCTTTTTTTGTCAATTGTCTATTTGTGTGCTTCCTATGTTTTCTAGTACTAGAATACTCTTTATTAAAATATAGTAATACTTCATATGATAAGGATCTTGCCCTTTTGTTCATTATATTTGCCTTAAATGTTTTTCCTGGTTTGAAATTTATTTTTTAGTTTTGTTTATGATTTTTCTGACTTTCAAGTACTTACATTTTAATGCAGAGAAATCTCTCAACCTTTTCTTTTGCGATATCATTTACTTTTTTTCTTTCATTTTTGTAAATTTTTGCTTAGTAAAAGCCTTAACCACTCTTAAATCAGTTAAATTTTTATCAATTCTTTTTCAATTTTTAACTTTTTGATTTTAATTCTTTAATCCTTCTACATTACATTTTGGAATATAATGTGATATAAGATCTAAATAAATGATCTGCCCTAAAAGTGGAGTCTCATATTCATTGTCTTTTGATTACTTCACCCTTTCATCATTTATGAAATTTAAAGGATTACACAAATTCTGTAAATTCATTTTAGAAATCAGAAAATGCTCATAATTGAAATGAAAGAAAATACACTTGTGTCTTCTTTCCACTCTGAGTGTTAGTAGTGGGCTTTGTCCCATCAGATATTGTCTTTTACGGATATAGGCAGCACATATTTCCTCTCTGGATGGAAACATATTGCAATATGGTTTTGTAACCTGTTTTTCCGTGCAGTAATATATCATAACTATCTTTCCATGTCATTCATTAGACTTTCAGAGCATCATATCCTAATTAACTTTTCACTGAAATGCAGTATACCTTCATAAAAGTACACATTTCATACAGTGGGATGACTGAAGGCACCTATGTCAAAGGCTACTAGATCAAGAAACAATGTTACTAGTACCCCGAAAACTTTCCAAATGGCTCTTTCCACCTCCTCCTAAAGGTAGTCGCTGTCCTCCAGCCCTGAATTTTAACAAATACTGATTTTTTTCACAGCTCCCACTTTCCACTGCAGGGGCTATGTATATATTCCATCATATATACATGTATCATAATATGTTTGTTACAGGGAAAATGGTGTTCCTCTAAGATATATGTTGAAACCCTAAATCCCAGTACCTGTGATTGTACTCTTATTTGAAAACGAGTTGTTTGTTGATGTCATCAGGCTAAGATAAGGTCAGGAGAGTGGATCTAACTCTGATATGACTGGTGTCATTCTAGAAGGAAAATGCCACGTGAGGTCAGAGATACATAGCGAGAAGGGATGACGGAGTACAGGAGAAGGGATGACGGAGTACAGGAGAAGGGATGACGGAGTACAGAATACAGGAGTGACGTGGCTACGTGAGTCCCCCAAAGCCCCGTGTGCTCAGAGGCGGGGCTTTTGGAAGGTGATTGGATTGCGGGGCACCGCAACTGACTTGCTGTTAGGAGGCGGAGTTTTGTTGGGAGCAGTGGATCACTGGGGACGGGGCATGGAAAAACTCATCTGTCTTCCTCTACCCTCCATTTACTCTCTCTGGTTTCTGGCACCCACGAGGTAAACAGCTTCCTTCTTCCTCCCTCCATACCTTCCTGCCTTGGAGCCAGCCAACATGCACTAAAAATGTGACCTAAATAAACCTCTCTTCCCTTAGGTTGTGGGTGATGGGTATTGAGTCCCAGGGATGAGAAAGTTATTAAGACACCAAAGGATGCCACAGATGAATGCTCACCACCTGAAGGAAGAAAGAAGCATCCTAACCAGAATCTCAAAGGGAGAATGGCTCTAATGATACCCTGATTTTAGTCTTTAGACTCCCAAATTAAGAAAGAACAAATTTCTGTCATTTGCAACATTTTGTTATGGCAGCCTTAGAAATGAAAACAGCAACCCAATTTTGAAAATTTGTTTTTTCTAGCTTTATAAAACCTTCTATAGAGTTACATATAAATTTTTTTTTCATCCTCTGAAGAAAGTATAAATGTGGACTATATGTATCAGAGTGTTAGCTGGAAATACTAATAAGAAAACGGATGTGGATCATTAAATTGCTATCCCTGCAGTCCCTAATCTGGATGTAGGTGTTACAGGCTGTAGCTTTGTAATTTACTCTCAGGTAGCTCCAGAGTCACTGAGATTCTCTAGTCTATGAGGCAATGAACTCACATATCACTGCCTTCTGTTTTCATTGACCTCATGTAAAATAACCTAGTCCCCTCTCTCTCGGAGTCAGGAGGGGTAAATATTTGGGAATTTTTACTCCTGTCATATTCTTCCCCTGCTGCATACTCTTTCAACACATCTTCCTAAGACTCTTAGGAGCTGCCTGCACAACTTCCCCTAAAATGGCACTGTGTCAGGGGGAAGGACTCACCTCACAGCCTCAGAAGCTGTGACCACAGATGCTAGGACATTACAGCATTTCAGGCAGCCCTATCTGCATTAAAAACAGACTGTGTTTCTTTGGCAAAATGAGAAGGCCTTCCTTACTCTGCACTGGAAGCCCCAAAGCAGTGTTACCTGTGGTCTCTGGTCTCCCCGAGTTCTACTGACTATACCTCTGTCACCACAGGGCTTAAGCAGGCAGGCCTTAATCTAAGGGAGATGCCTTGCGTGGACTCTGTCCTTCCCTTTCCCTCTGTCCTCCACTGTCTCCATGGAAACTATTCCAGAATGGTGACTGTGTTGAGTTTTCAAACTTTGGGCCCAGGTATATGCGGGTCTCACCAGCCAGTGCCCCCTTGAGCTTAAGCTCATTATCTTTTCATTGTTTCTTAAAGCTCCATTATATTTTTATATTAACAGGCAAGTTGCCTCTTATCATTTGCCTTTTTCAAGAAATCTTTGTTTCCCATTTCCTGTTTATTATTTCAGAATAAACACACGCATAGTTTCTCCACTTCCAAAATACTTTTATTAAGAATTTGTTTGGAGCAGTACTAAAGCAGTTAAAGTAACGAAAGGGTTAACATGTCCGAAGTGTTTGGGCTTCTGCGGGAACATTTCTGTACCCACCCCGACCTTCCTTCACCTCCTGCCCAGGTGAGGGAATGGCACAGGGCACCCAAACAGCCTTCTGAGGGAGCTTGGGGAAGCAGGTTAAGTAGTGCTGGCTGGAATGCTGCAAGGTAATTGGAACAAGAGGCAGAATGAGCTCTGAGCCAGCTCTGCTATCTTCCAGGAATCCTTGATTTTTTTTCATGGCACTGGATGGGGGTATGCTGAGAACAAATCTGATGAAAGCAGAAAATAAGCTGATTTAGTAAATTTGCCAGACAGGAGAATTATGCCTGTGCCCTGGAGCCAAGGATCACTGGGAGAGGGGCAAATTGAGAACAGGTAAGTATGTGTTATGAGAGCAGCTTGCCAAAGAAGTGAACAGAGGACTAAAGAACACTTGGGCTTAGATATAAGTTCTGAAATCAGCTGGCTCTCATGCACTATGTGAGTGGCTTTCCTTTTCTTAATTGAGCACCTTCCTATATGAAGAGTGCCCACTGAATGACTTGGAAAGTCTGCATTGAGTCAGATTTCTTTGTGGTACTTACTAGATTCTTCCAGAAGTTGCATGGTTTAAAAAGACCCTGAGATAGTAAGAAAACAAAAACAAAACAAACAAACAAACAAAAACCCTTCCATGTTTAAACCCAAGAGACGTAATTATAGGATAAAATGAAAAAATGAAAATTTAAAGGGCTGGATGGTTCAGGGAAGGGGAATAGGGAAGGGGAAAAAAAAAGTAGCCCAAAGACATGCTTTGGAATTGTGGTGACATCTCTAAAGAAAGTACATTCCAAACAAGGTCTTTAGATCTTGTTTGGCCAGGACTCCTGGGGGTAGCAAATTGTCTCATATTGTGGATTTCTTTGTACGAAAGGATAAGCCAGGGCATCTCTGCCCCTCTTGGCAGTGAACTATAATTATGGGCAATTTCCAACTACTGGCATCCTTGAGGCTACACAGTTGAAAAAATAATTCATTAATGTAGTTACAGATTTTATTCTCGATTCCTTTTCTTCTGTTAAAAATTCTTTTTTGAGTTTCATATTTTGCTGTCAGCCTAGGTAGTTGCAATTTAATTTTTTTTTTAGATAGGGTCTTGCTATACATAGCTCAGGCTGGCCTTGAGCTCTCTCTGTAGCCCAGGTTGGCCTTAAACTCACAATCCTCCTGCTTCAGATTCTGGTGTGCCTAGATAGCCCTGATTTAACCTTGTCACAGACTATTAAAAGTCTTTAATTGGATGGACCTTACATAGGACTCCAGATGTCTGATTCTTGCATAGAGTGGTGGGAGAAGGGCCAGAAAATGATATGCAGGCACCCCAGCCCATCAAAGGAGCCCCAACAGGATTTACAGTGCACAGAGCCTGCCAGACTGCATCTACCCCATTTCTCCAAAAAATCATCCTCCTGACATATCTTCCACTGAATAGCCACTTATCTGGAAGTTATCCACAGCCTCTCTACTCTAAGGCCGGGAGCATTCTTTACCATGGCTAACCTTATTGTTAGTTTCAAATACCATTTCCTGCTGAGACTGTGAAGAGGGAAGGGAAAATTTGAAGTTCTGCGTGGTAGCCACGATAGCTTCCATGTTATTGTCAGCGCCCCTTGCCTCCTGGTATACACACCCTTGTGTGATCCCCTTTCACACTGTACTGGGGCTTGGAGGAGGAGGAGCTCAGCAACCATGCTGTGACGTTGCTCTGGTGGCCTATAGCTAGGCTCATGTGAAGAGGAACTTCCATAGCCAGGGAAAAACTGAGGCCTAATGACAAATGTCTTAGTCGCTTTCCTTATTGCTGGAACAAAATGCCTAACACCTGTAACTTGGAGAGATTTATTTTGGCTCACCTTGTTGGCAGGCTCAAGGTAGGAAGGCGTGGTAGAAAGGTCTGCATGGAAGAAAGGGGCTCAAACCACGGCAGCCAGGAAGCAGAGAAGAGAGTTGAGGAAGAGGGAGAGGCTGCAGACCATTCTAGGTCACACCCCCCATGACTTGCTTCTGACCAGGTGCCACCTCCCAACAGCAAGTTAGTGATAGTGCAACTATGGCCAAATCATCTTCCAAAAGCCCTGCCTCTGAGAGCACAAGGCCCTGGGGGGACATCTAGATATAAACAGTAACAGTGACCATGTGTGTGAGATTGCAGGTGTGTGCTCTCTTGGTTGATCCCTCCGAGGAGAATGCAGTTCTGGCTGACAGCTCAACTCCAATCACATAGCAGACCTTGGCCCAGGAATCACCACACTCAGCCACACCAAGATTCCTGGTCCTCAAAAACTCTGAAATAATACATGTGTGCAGTTTTGGGGTTATTTGTTATATGGCAGTAGATAATTAATGAACTTCATGATTTCTTCTTTTGAGTAGAGATAAAGCGAGTCAGGAAAGCAAGCCAAGTCTACACTGACAAACCAACTTGTTTATCTTGTGCCAGGCTGTGTTCTAGGTTCCTAGATTCTCAAGCACATTTAGCAATGAGAATCATCTGGGATGCAAGTTAAATACATAGACTTCTAGACCACGTCCCTTGCTTTGAAGTGGGACCCAAGAATAGTTATGTTTTACTGGCATCCTAGATAGTTTTTAATCATCAGGCAAGTTCAAGACACTCCAGAATAGGATGTGAAACTGAGACCTATCTCTTCCCCAGGGAAAGGGGCAAGGTAGAGAATTGACATGCAAAAGCGCATTTGGAGAGAAGCATCAAGTGATAAGGAAGAAGTGAAAATTGGTGAGAGAATTAAGGCATGCTTCCTCCAAGGAAACAGTATGCGAGCCATGTCTCAAAGATTGGTTAGGGTCTCACACAGAAAGTCAGAGAATTAGTTATAGTCGGTTATAGTCAGCGTTTCTCAGGTGCTGGCTACTGCCAGGCATTGTGCCAAGCACTTTACGTCTTATTTTATTTAATCCTTGCAACAACCTTATAATGCAGGAACTATAGTCACCCCTAGTTTATAAACGAGGAAAGCTAGGGTTTGGTTACCATACTACCCAATCACACAGCTGGTGCATGTAGAGCTATGTGGAAAGGAGACAACTGACTCCATGTCCTAAGCTCTTTGCCACTGTCCTGTTCCATGTCCCAGGGAACATGAGCCTCAGAGATATGAAAATGCTGTGACATTTTTGCAAATGACAGTTTATACAAATGAACAAAGAAGTTGTCCAGGAAGGGACAGAGCCAGAGCAAGATAGTGCGTGAAGCACTGGAATCCCGTAGTGACTTCCTAAGCAAGTTCCACTCACTTATTTGGTTAATGAAGAAACAGAGCCTCAGAGAGGACATGTGACTTTCCCGAGGTCACACAGTTCAGCTGTGGCAAAGTGACGTGGAGCCCCAGATCCTGAGCAGCACCTTTTCCATTCCAGACACCTGGAGGCCAATCACGGAAAGAACTGGATAGACCTCTTGCTAAGGAGCTCCGAGTTATTCTACAGGGTGAAATTTATGTAAAATATGCTTGACAAAATTCATAACTTTAAATGTCCAATTCAGTGATACTAAGCACACTCACAGTGCTGTTTTACCATCATCACTCCCCATTTCCAGAACTTCTTCATCAGATACATTTTCTGTTTGAGGAAGCACCATACTGTTTTCCACAATGGCTGCACCATTTGCATTCCCACCAGCAGTGCCCAAGGATTCCAATTTCTCCACATCTTCGCTAACACTTGGTGTATTTTATTCCTTTTTAAGACTGAATGATATTAGATCACATTATATACCATATATATTTTGTTTATCCACTTCTCAGCTGATCGACATTCGGGTAGCTTCTGTCTTTTGGTTATTGTGTATAATGCTGCTATAGCCATTGGTTCCACACATCTGAATCTCTCCTTTCGATTCTTCTAGGTTAGGTACCTTGAAGTGGAATTGCTGATCCTAGGGTAATTCTATGTGCAGTATTTTGAGGAATTTAGAGGCATGTGTAGGAAATTCGTGTTCTGTAGGTCAGCTGTGGTCACCTAACCTGAAAAAGATATCCCGTGCTCGCGCGCACGTGTGTGTGTGTGTGTGTGTGTGTGTGTGTGTGTGTGTAGGGAGAGCGCCCTTCTTCTCTCCACTGTGACCACCCACCTCCAGAGAGCTTTCTTCCTGCCTCTTTCCAGAAGAGGTGCAGGCAGCTGACAGGGGACAGTCCTGCTGTGCCGCTGGGCTCGCCCAGGGGGCTGCGGTTGGGCCGGTCTCGGCTTGTCCTGGGAGGGCCATGCTGTGGGTTGCAGGGCGGCTCCTCCCGGCGCTTTGAAAGCTCACTGCTCAGCTGGGCCGTGTCCGCCCACTCTGGCGGCCGCGCTGGACCGGCCAGGTGAGCGGCCGAGGAGTCCAAAGCCCTAGGGCGGATCCAGCCGTCCGGTCAGGGCACTGCCTGCGGGCTGGACGCACAGCCCTTCCTCCCGCCTAGGCCACAGTTTCCCAGAGTCCGAGCCCGGGGGACGCGCCGTCCGCCCGCCGGGCTCCCTCCGAGTTCTCGCTGTGAGCTGAGCCGCGGTTCTGCGTCCCAAACCCAGCGGCAGCAGAAGACCCGGCTCTCCAACTACGCCTCGGCGAGCCCCGCGCAGCCTCGCTGCGAACTGTCCGCGCTCGGGCACCCCGGGAGCCTGGCCTCGCCTCCTGGAGCTGCGAGCATCCCGCGACCGCTGGGGGCAGCGACAGCGAGAGAGGGGCGGGCCCGAGCTGGGGTGGCCTCGGAGCCCAGCTGCCTCTCCCCGCTTCTGCCCTGGCAGCGCGAGCGCAAGTGGCGCCCAAGCCTGGGAAAAAATCTTCAAGAAGAGGAGAGAGACCAGAACCTCTGGGAGAAGCATCCTGGTCCCTAGCTCTGGAATTAAGAAACCTGGCCCTTGACTGCAGGGCGCCGCCGGGAGGCCACAGGTACTGAGTCTCCCTCCGGGTGGTCGCTCCACGGATCCCCACCTCACCAAGGCTCCTGGGAGGCCGAGGGAGCGCGCGGGCTTTTGAAGGGGGACAGGGCTTTTCCGGGACCCTAAATCGTCTTCAGGAGAGCCAGGCTACGCCCTCTTTCTGTCCTTAGGTACAGTGGCCCAGTCTCCCAGAAGGAAAAAGATTATAGATATATAGATATAGATATAGATACAGATATAATATGTGTGTATATATATATACACACACACATATATGCAGGAGAGTGCTGAAAGTAGCATATTTCGGGGTGACTAGGGGCTGGAAAGAGAGGTTTCCCCCATCCAGAGGGCAGCGTGGGGAAGTGGAGATTGGGGAGTGGGGTTCCTCCCTGAGACCCGGGAATACAGGAGGAAAGAGGAATAATTTCTCTTCAAGTCCTTAATCTTCTAACCCTCCCCACCACCTCAGAAGTTTCTGTAATGTTGGTTTTAAATCCTGACTTTGAGCCTCCCTGGTGGTGTGCTTGAAGGGTACCCTGCGGGGAGGGGTGCCCCTGACCCCTGGGGCCTGCAGAGGGCTAGCCAAGTCTCACCGGTACTCAAGCTCTTCTGCTCTGGGTCCTGCTTTTTACACATGATGGGGACAGAGGCAGGCCCGCTGGACAGGACGGAGAGCTCAGAAGAGGGACAGAATCTGGATGAGGAGCTAGGAGACAGCAGTGGGGCTGAAACCCCTTGGGGTGCAGAACTACAATGCTGAAGACAGGTTCCAGAGCCTTTCCCTGAGGAACTTGGGCAACAGGCTTTCGTGTGAGGTCCTGGGCGTCATTCTGGTGTCCTCCTTTTCCAGGAACTCAGGATTGTCATTCTTCTCCTTCTTGTTGTTCTCTTGATATTTAGGGTGCACTCCAGACCCCAGCCCTTCTCTTATGCCCAGCTCCCTAGTCTGAAGTCTTCAGGCTTTGAGAGGGACTACAGGGACCCAGCAGGGGAGGGGACTGGGGGAAGGGGCTCTGGTTTTCCTTTCTGTCCCTGCCTGTGCTCCGCACCATTATGTGGTGTGGTGGTCTCCGTGCTAGAATTTCCTTCCCCTTCCCTGCAGCTAGTTGGCCTGAGCACTCAGAATTCCTTGCATTCTGGGGTGTAACACTCTCCCTCTCCAGGGAGCTCTGTGCTTTACAGACATTATTGATCTCTTGCCTGGAGGATGTTGAAACCCTGAGTGTTTAAGCTGTTTACCTCAGGACACACAACCAGCTGAGAAAGGATTCCGCTCTCAGGTCCCCTCTCTAATGCATTCAGTGAGTGGTAGGCTAAGACTTTGCCCCCGAAGCCTTTGCTAAAGAACAGGCCTTGGAAAACTCTGCACCTAACTTCTAGGATCACAGCAGACTTTGATGTGAGAAAGGAAGCTGGGTGAGGATAGGGGAAGGCAGTTGTTACATGGTTTCATGATTTTGTATCTGTGTTTTGCTAGATCAGCTGGTGGGGAGCAAACAGATTGTCTCAAAGTCGACCCTCTGCTATGGCTTTTACATTTTTTTCTTTTTCTTTTTTGAGCCACTGGAAAGGAACCGTTGCTGCCCCAGAATGGAACTGTTCACCTAGGACATAGTTCAGGCACTCAGGACAGTGAAAAGAGTTCAGAGCAGGCCACTGCTGGTCTCTTCAACCTTTCCACACTCTCATCCGTAGTTCTTGAGAAAAAGTACATTTGGTGGAATAGGAATAAGTAAAGTCAGTGCCCGATTGTCTCTATAGCAATTCAGTCTTCATCAGTCAAGTGAATATGTGGTTTGCACTCATTTGGTTCCTTGCTGTTTATTTCCGCTCCATCTCCCCATATTCATTCTGAGCAGGTGGCTAATGGATCTGCTTAGGTTACAGGATGATTTAGGTTCAGCCAGGTTCATTCAACATGTAACCTTTTGTGCGTCTTTCAAAGGCCTGGAATGGAGCTGGGATATTGTACTCCAAGGATGCTGGCAGAACCCCTGACTCATTAAGGGAGAGCTTCGTGTCAGCACAGAGGGAAAACATTGGTTGTGCAGCTATCACTCCAGTAGAATTCCCAGCAGTGTCACTGGCAGCACCACCTGGCCAGATGGAGATCACTATGGGGGCCATGGATGAGAACACCACCAATTCCTCCACCACTTTTCTTTCTGTACTTGACTCCCATGGAGCCCAAGCTGCTTCCCTGCCATTCAACTTCAGCTACGGTGACTATGACATGCCCTTGGATGAAGAGGGGGATGTGACCAATTCCCGCACTTTCTTTGCTGCCAAGATTGTCATTGGTATGGCCCTGGTGGGCATCATGCTGGTCTGCGGTGTAGGCAACTTCATCTTCATTGCTGCTCTGGTCCGCTACAAGAAGCTGCGCAACCTCACCAACCTGCTCATTGCCAATCTGGCCATCTCTGACTTCCTAGTGGCCATTGTCTGTTGTCCCTTTGAGATGGACTACTACGTGGTACGCCAACTCTCCTGGGAGCACGGCCATGTCCTGTGTGCCTCTGTCAACTACCTGCGCACTGTCTCCCTCTATGTTTCTACCAATGCCCTGCTGGCCATCGCCATTGACAGGTGAGTGCAGCAGGAGTGGAGGCAACAAAAGTGGTCAGGGAGGAAGAGATACCAGGATTGGTCCTTCCTTTCCTGCGCTTACAGATTGATGAGAACAATCTGTACTCCCCAAAGAGATGGATGCATGGGTCACTCCAAAGAAAGTTTTCTAGTTTTCTACCTTCAGTCAGGCAGGAGGCAGTGGAGCCCCCTACAGCTGTGCAGCAGAAAGACTTTCAGTCACTCTGCTGTGAGCCTGCTCTGCACATTGCGCCCATTTCAAGTTTCAAGAGGGATATGTTTAAGTTCTAGGCAGTTACTTCTGGAGTGAACTTGAAAATTTCAAGGGAAGTTTTTATCTTACTCTGAATTTCTCTGCTGGGTTATAGAGAGAGGAGGGGATTGAGGAGAAAAGAAGAATCAAGATATATTATGTACAGGTACAAATTCTCTATGATGCGCATGATCGTTATGTGTATCTAAAATGTATCAAAAAATTAATTAAAAAATAATTTCCCTACCAATACATGATCTTCTAATAATAATTGATTTTAAATGAAATTGAGGGAATTTTTAAAAAAGTAAAAAGGGAACATGTGCTTGCCTAATTGTTTTTGCATGAATCACTTTGCACCTTTGTATCTATTTGTATGCAACAGTGCAAAAGAGCTGTTTCTAGTGATGGTAAATAAAATCAGTGACAGCATCCTTCATAAGCCTTTCTTATAGTTATTTTCATGTGGTATAAACTCATACTAATGGGCCAAAGTGGTCCTTGTTCCTGGGAATAGTCTTTACAAGCTTCTGTACCACTTTTCAGTGTCTCAGGACAAAGCTCCTTGCTGTGGTCCATAGCCAGTTACCCTGAGGGTTAAATCAGACCTCCATGTACTGAGATCTGAGCAACCAGTCTCCCTTTCAACTCAGACAGCCTGATGCATGCTTGTTCTCTCTGTTCCATTGCCTTGGGACTTCAGGGGTTCAACCTGACCCTAGAAGTCAGGGCATCCCAAGTCACTGTTCCAGAGAGAAGCACAGCTAACAGAGCGTGTTTTGTGAAGCTAGAGAGAAGGCATCCAGTGGTAGAACGACTTGAAAATAGTCTACTCCTAAGGAAAGGGGTCAGAACAGCTTTAAAATCCATTGCCCTGTTGCAGTGCAGAGCCACTGCCTCCTTTTCCCAGGGAAGGCTGTCAAGGAATTTGTCTACCTAGGCAAGAACTCAGGGTGAGCCTACAGCAACAGCAGGAGGGCAAAGGTCAAGTAGAGGTTGTGCTGCCAAAGTCCCCAAGGAAGAGCTATAGGACTTAAAGAGCTGTAGGACTTTTCCTGAACATGGAAACTGCTGCTTTTTCTCTTGATACATGAACAGGTCAAACAGGGTCTTTCTCTGAACATGCACACCAGCAGGCCATCTTGTCTCGGGGGTGCTCTAGGCCAGGAAGGGTAGGGAAAGTAGGTAGGTGATGCTGTGGAGTAGGGCTCTGATCCTGAGGGAAAGTCCATTTCACCATGCATGGGCCCCCTGGTCAACAGGGCTGACAACTGTAGGAGTGTTTCAAGGGGGAGGGTGCCAGAGTAAACCGAGGGGCACTGGGTTATTTTTAGTGCATAATGTGTAATATCTATGTAAACCAATCAATCTCATTCTGCTGAATTCCTTCACGCTCTTTCTACTTTCATACCAAAGTCACCTTGTCTGAAATACTGCAGACATTTCACTCACAGCATGAGTTTACATAATGCAAGTTAGATATATTAAGAAAGAGGAGTTGGGGGGCGCACTTTACATTGTGGGAACTGTTGTTGTTCAGAGTAGGGTTGTGATTGGAAACTTGCTCCCTGACTTTGCATGAAAGCATGGTATGCTGGCACCATACCAACCTTAGCCTTGGCGTACTAGCAGGCTGCTCTAATGTACTAAGTTTTTAAAAAATTGATATTTGTGTGCTTTGTTTCACATTATTTTATTTTAATGTGTTGCTACCATCTAATTTCAATTTCCTGGTCTAGGAATCATTGATTTTTGTCTAGTCTCATGTGCCGTTCAAAATTTTACTGGTGAGTTTAAAGTTTGATTTGGTTAGCTTGGGAAAATGAAATTTTTACCTTAGTGTACAAATACAACTATTACTATAAAAAATCCCTTTAGTTTTGCCTAATGAAACGCCTCTAGGGATTGTATTAGCAGTTCCTATACTTAGGTTTGGATTTTTGCTGTACCGTCTATACACTGTAGAGCCTTATTTTAATTATTTGACTTCTCTCTGCCTCAGTTTTCTCATCAAAAAATGGGGGTAATAAGAAAATTTAATGTATTGCATTGCTTTGAGAATTAAATGTAGTAGTACCTGCAATTGTTTAAAATAATATTTAGGACAGAGTGAGCTCTAAATAGTGGACATTGTAATTCTTAACCCTTAAAAGAAGAAAAACAACCATAAAGCCACATAAGTTAATTGATATTTCCCATTGGTTAACCACTTTAATTTCATTGAAACAATTGTTTTTACAATATGTTTAGACAAAATCATAATACGAGGTTTTTTTTCTTAAAGTACAGCTATCAAAATAAAGCAGAACAGAACTGTTTATCTTCTTTCTGCTTGGATTTATGTTCCTACTGTTGCTTCTATTGCTTTCCCAGTCATCTAAACTGGAAGGTCTCATTTATCCTGGCCTCGCTCTCATTCTCTAACATTCGTTCAACTGCCAAGTCCTGGTAAAACACCCTTGCCCCTACCTAGCTTTGCAATGTCATGGGTTCCCCTTGGGCTTCTTGCACTTGGCATACCTTGGCTCTGCCCAGCTACTCCCTAACTATCCATCCTAAACTTTCATTCATGCATGTATGCATGTATTCATTCTAACAACTTTTATAGAGGAACTGTGATGTGACAGGTACTCTTTCAAGCACTGGGGATAAGATGGTGAATGAGAGAAAATTTAACAAGCTCTTTCCCTCATGGAGGTTATAAGCAAGCAGAAGAGGTTATATCCAAGGAAAGGTGACTGCTAGGCAAACAGAAAAAGAAGGTGATTTCAGAAGTGACAAATACTATAAACAAAAACACACACCCACAAAAGCACGAAGAGTAACTGAGCATGGCACCTGCTCTAGGAAAGGCATCAGGATAAGTGTCTCTAAAGAGACAATTAAACCGACTTCTCGGTGATGGCAAAAGAATCAGCTTTGCGAAGATTGGGAGAAAGCTTTGCAGATAAGGGATTATAAGTGCAAAGACTCCAAGGCAGGGAGAGACCTGACTGGTTCTAGGAACAGAGTCAGGTCCCTGTGCTCTGGGGAAAGTAAGCAAGGCTTCAGCCAAATTAATCTCTGTCTTGAACACATCTCTGTCTCTTGCTTACATGACCCATAGTAACTCCACTGTCTGTAAAGCACAGATCAACATCCTTTGCTGCACTTCTAACCTTTTCTTATTTAGTCCCAGACTGCCTCCCAGTGCCAGGCTGGTAATCATACTTATGTCCTGGTTTCCAAACCAGGTTGCAATCTTTTTTGACAACTATCACCACAGCATTTTTTTTACATTTCTATTCACCTAATGCCAGGTACTTGATGAGGGTGAAGTTTTATTAAAATCTTATGAGGTGCCCCAAATTCATAGAAAGTAAGATTGTAAAAGAAGTTAAGACAATCGCTGCTCTTGAAAGCTTACATCTTGGAGGTTGGGAGGGAGGGAGGGAACTCACATGGATAAAAAGGTTGAAGACCAAGTGAATGACAATTTTAGCATGAAATCTGGAGAAGGGTGAGATCATTGTGTCCTGGAGTGGTCAGAGGAGGCTTCATAGAAGAGACTGACTTATAGGCTGACCTTCAACAAAGGAAAGCTTTTCCAAGAGGATGGGACAGAGTTTGTAAAAACCTCAAGGTGGCGATATCTGAGGTGAAGAACCTTAGAGAGAAAAGTGTGGCAGGAACAAAGGAATGTAAGGAGAACAGAGATCAGAAGGATAGGGCCACATTCCAGAAGCTCTCAAAATCTAACAGAGGGAGTGTGAGGTACAATCACAAAATACAGTGAATGTTTATATTTTTAAAAAAAATATTATCATGTAAATCACATTGCCAATAATAACCCTCAAAATACTCCCTCCTGGCTTCAAACACATATCCCAGTGTTGTCATTTTCTGAAGCAGTTCTTAGAGTTCTCATCTGTAACTAGAGTTGCACTGTTCTTACCTTGATGTCCTGAATTGAAATGTTGTGAAATATTACCTTTCATGGTTTTCTTGACCTTGGGGAAGAGCCAGAAGCAAGTGCCAGATCTGGTAAATAAAGTGGATGAAGACACATTGCGAAGTTTTTAATTTGACAGGAATTCCCTTAAACATTTGAATTCAGGACATTGAGGCAGCCATAAAAAGATACTCACAAAAGATCTGCTTCAGAAAGTGACAAGAACAATGGGATGATAAATGTGTTCAAAGCAAAAGGGAGTATTTTCTGTGGGATTAATGACAATGTGTCTTTTACTGTAATACATTTTTACAATTTTGAATTTAGACACTGTATTTTTTTTTCATACATGTCAGCCAACCTGATGACAAAAGGGAAGTGAAAAAATATCTTGAGAGAACTCTGTCCCTCAGATCTGGATTTCCTCTTTGATGTGAAGACACTTGCACTGTCATTGAGGTGTAACCCATGGGTCTCACAGCACTAGGATGCTGGGGGTGGCGGGTCGTCTCTTTTTTAAACCTGTAGTTCTGAAGAAACCCACCAGTCTGGGAACTAGTTGGGAGGTGCTCTTCTTCTGCTTCCATGAGGTCCACAAAGGTTTCAGTAACTTTGCCCATCCTTAGGAAGTGCAGATGTCCCCTAGTGAGTTCACTGGTTGAGGCCAGCTGCCCCGAGGAGAAGGTGGTACACACTGCCCATCCCACAACCACTCTAGTAGCTGCTGCAACTGCTGTTACCATGGTTACATGGGGGCAGATCCTATGACAGAGCTCGAGCCCACGGCTTCATTTAATCAAGCCCAACCCACTACCATCATATATTCTATGCTCTGGACATCTCTTTGTCTAGAAGCCTTTATTCCTTGTTCTCTGAGACTGTTGGCTTTGGATGAATCTGGACTGAAGGCACTGTAGGCATAGACACTCGAGACTAGCAAAGGTGTGGTCATAATTAGAGAAAAGTAGCTGCCAAGTGTCTGACCCTTTCATGGAAGGTTAGTAAGTAGAAATCGACTGTGATGTAAAGAAAAGAGGAGATGGCTGCAGGGATGCTAAGAAGGCAGGAGGAAAGGAAATTGCTTGCTCTCGCTGGAAAGGGAAGGGGCAAATGGCACATTGGAGAAGGCACAGGGTTTGCAGCAAGGTTGGGTCTGAGTTATGGCTCTGTCAACTTCTGCAACAGAAACTGTGTAGCTTTTGGCATATTATTCACTTCTCCAAACCTCAGTTTACCCATCTTAATGTGCTTACTCCCTTACCCATACATTGGAGTTGGGATTATCTCATGCAAATGTGAATTTGAACAGTGTCTATAAATTGTAAATTCTTTATAAACATAAGCAAGTATTGCCAATGCTAGGGCTCTGGAATTCTCATAGTAGCCTAGCCAAGGCTAATGGAAATCCCAAAAATGATTTTCTGTAACTTGTCTATGGGCAAACGTATCAGAAAGACCTCTTACATAGCATATAGCAATAACCTTAGGTAAGAATTTGAGGGGGGTATCAGAGATAGTCAGGATGATATAACCCTGCTAATTGTTTTGAAGTGAAGATTGGATTCAATAAAATAGAAAGCACTAGAGGACTTGCAAATGCAGTATTTGCCAATAACAGGTAAAAGAACTTTGCTGTGTAGACAGAATAGCTCTGACAATAGCACTTTAAAGTATTAGTCATTTCTTGAATAGTAATAGCTTCTTGCTGTTTACATACCATAGCTCATTGGAGCCTTATAGCATCTAGGTGATATTTCCATTTTATAAGTAAGGAAGCTGAACCAACAGGGTTAAGAAAAATGAGTCAAGTTCACACAAGTTTGTGGCAAAGCTGGGACTTGTTTCTTGGTCTTCTGAGTCTTTGATTGGGTTATTGCCTGTGGATTCACTGAAAACTACTGTAAAAAGAAGGAACAGAATTATACAGTAAAAATTCATGTAGTGAACAAATGTGAAGATAGAAATTTTCTTTGACAGAGTGCCTAGCAGAACTTTGGGTTGAATGTAGGGAAGTAAGCCAATTGAGAGCTCTATTTTCTTTAGGAATCTGAGCACATTTAATGCACATGCACTGGCAGAAGCATTGCTGATGCTCTGCAGATAGTCCCATTCCATTTCTCAGTGCCATGCAGTTAGCTAGAGTGCCAAAGATGGATGCTGGTGGCCACTGTGGCGGCCAACTCAGTGACCAGAGTGGACTCAACCCAGCCAGCTTCATCTGTCATCTCCCGGGAGTTGGGGGAAAGCAGAAGTCTCCAGTAAACTCTCCAAAGACACTCAGTTGCTTTGCCTGCTTGTGTTATGGGGAGGGACAGAAATAGCAGAAAAATAATCACATACACACACATACAAGAATGAACCTCTCTTCAGATCGAAATCCTAGGAAAGATGACCTCAGAGGACTGGTTTCAGTGGAAACAGAGTTGGTTTGGCTTCTTTGCAGGTCCCTGTCACATTTGCACTCAGCCTTACCTGGGGTAAGCTGTGGACACATGAGAACATGTTTATTTCCAGGATTGATTCGTCATTCCTTCCCGCTTCATTTCCATCTTTCTTCTTCTCCAGCTTCCACCCCCTGCCAGATGTGGAGAGCGTTCCAGGAAAGCAGAGCTCTCTGCCTAAGTGTGCTCACTCTCTGGGATGGGTGCAATCATACCACACCAGTGACTCAGAACTCCAAGAAAGTGCTCACTCTTTCCTGGGGCACTGTGGTAACTGCTGTGTGGGTTCTTCAGTAATGAACAAAAGCAGTGTCTTTTATCATCTGATGCTTTGTGGTTACAAAAACTACATTTGTGTATATTCTCAATTGATTTTTTTTTCACATCAACTCGGTGAGGTAAAGTTAAGTGTTTTCTATCAAGGGTCTTGCGGTATATGACCTTAAGAGAGTCAGTCATCTCTCCCCAGCCCCCTCCATCTTCCCACCTGGAAAATGAGATAAATGGCCACATGCTTTCCCCCCACCTCTGCATTGCTGAGCAGTATTTTTAAAAATATGGAGTGAAGAAAAAAACTGCTTGGAGCTTCTTTTGGAAAGGGCAAGTTCTCCCAGAATCTCTCTGGAGTTACCAGGTTGATTTAGTCTGAACTTCAAGGTAATTAAGATGAACAGAAAAGACCTAGGACTTATGCCTGGCTAGAAACTGATGCAAGGTATTATTACTAATTCAATAATAATTTTTGCCAGTTTTTGGTATACAGTAAGTTTAAAACTTTGCCAGAAACAGTGCCGATCTTTAAAAATCAGCAAAAATATTTTGAAAGAAAAGAAATAAAGGTTCAGAGAGATTAAGTTAAACTTGCCAGAGATCACACAGCTAGTCAGAGGTGGAGCTAGGGTTTGCATTCAAGTTTGCTTTTCTGGAAAGTTCACTCTTCACTGGACTTTCTTCTCTGTATAATTTGGCCCTCATCATGATGCAAAAATAAAATTCTTATCCAATACCTACTCCTTTCACTGCATTTGCACTCTTGCCCTAGGTATCTGGCCATTGTCCACCCGCTGAGACCGCGGATGAAGTGTCAAACAGCCACTGGCCTGATCGCCTTGGTGTGGACCGTGTCCATCCTCATTGCCATCCCCTCAGCCTACTTCACCACCGAAACCATCCTTATCATTGTCAAGACCCAAGAGAAGATCTTTTGTGGCCAGATCTGGCCAGTGGACCAACAGCTCTACTACAAGTCCTACTTCCTCTTCATTTTCGGCATTGAGTTCGTGGGTCCTGTGGTCACCATGACCCTGTGCTATGCCAGGATCTCCCGGGAGCTCTGGTTCAAGGAGGTCCCTGGGTTCCAGACCGAGCAGATCCGCAAGCGGCTGCGCTGCCGCCGCAAGACAGTGCTGGTCCTCATGGGCATCCTCACGGCTTATGTGCTGTGCTGGGCGCCCTTCTACGGCTTCACCATCGTGCGCGACTTCTTCCCTGCTGTGTTCGTGAAGGAGAAACACTACCTCACTGCCTTCTACATCGTCGAGTGCATCGCCATGAGCAACAGCATGATCAACACCCTGTGCTTCGTGACTGTCAAGAACAGCACCATCAAGTACTTCAAGAAGATTATGCTGCTTCACTGGAAGTCTTCATACCTTGGGAGTAAATCGAGTGCTGACCTTGACCTCAAAACCACCGGCATGCCTGCCACAGAAGAGGTGGACTGCATCAGACTAAAATAACCTCACTGACCTTGCAAAGTAGAAACAGATGACAAGACGTTTGGGACACCGACCGATGTGCTTGGGTATATGTCTCAGCCAAGAACTCTTGGTTTTCAGCAGACAGAGAGTAAATGGACAACCACAGGGACATTGTGTTCATTGAGCTTGGAATTTCTAAAACAGATGAGACTAGACACTGTTACTAGTGGTCATCATTCATTGGATGTATAATTTGTGCAAAGAGTAAGCACTGATGAAACCTCATATGTTGGTGACAGTTAGTTGACAAAACAAAACAGGAATTAAGCCAAGCCAAATGTAATGCAAACTTTGGAATAAGGAGGCTTCCACACGGAGGCCAGAGTACTTTTCTTTGGAGTGTGGAGATATCTTTAGATTATTTCAGCTGCTCATCACATACTGGTCTTACTCATTTCTAGGAATACCCTTAGGCTTAAATCCACTAGTAACATTTGCAAAGTTGGGAGAAAAAAGGGAAAAGAAATTCAAAACTCTCTGTGCAGTCCTTCACTTCTCACACCTGGTCTGACCCACAGTGTATCAACCTTGCATGCAAGCACAGGGACACCCTCTGTTTTGTTGCTAAGTTTGCATGCTGCAGCACTTTCCTGTAGCCACGCCCCTTTCTGCAACCCCAAGCGCAGGACTCTGCACATCCGTTGCAAGGTTTATCAGGAGAATGACTTGGGGAAGAAACTTCAGAAACCCTGAATGCCATTTGGACAGGGAATTATGAAGTTCTGGGTTCCTAGGGAAAATTCTGCAGAGGGGAATCCTGGGCTCGGTGTGGGACTGTCTCCTTGGTTTCATCAACTGTCACCGCAGTGGAAGAAGGTATCGGTGAGGGGAGTCAAAATTCACTGTGTGTGGCTCAGGTTCTCTGGGTGTAAGATGGCATTGCTTTTCCTTTGTTATTCTGGCTGGGACCATTAGGCTTTCCCTTAAGTCCTTCCCTTCCTTCTCATGTCTTTATGCTGTGAGGTGAGGAAGCTTTGAATGCAGCCACGTGGATGTGGCTTTCAGACATTTTTTCACTCTCACCCAGCTCTTAAGTATGAGAGGAAGAGCTCCCTCCAAACCAGCCAGGCCGATGAGGTATCCTCACTGCTCTGACTGGGAGGCAGGGTGTGTTTGTCACTGTGCCTGAATCCCATCCCAGTCATGATTCCTTTGGATTGAGGCTTACTTCTCTTATAAGATGGAAGTGCTCTCGGAAGGAACAGGGCATTTCATTTCTACTCCTTAGTGTGAAGTCATGAGCTCTAGGTAAAGGATGTAGCTCAGTGGTAGAGCTCTGTGTATCAGGAAAGAAGAAGAATATGAATCACTAGGGGTAGGACCAGCTGTGGTGATCTCACTGATTTCCTGAAGATTTGTCCTACTTTTTACCCTGTCTCTTTCATTTGGTGTTTTGAATTTGGAATTTTAGAGCCAGAAGATCTAAAACCCAGGCTTGGCCTTTGTCTATGTGGCCCTTGGAAAACTTCCTTGATAATACACATGATACTTACTGTCAGGGTAGCTGTGGAAGCCAATAAATGTGTGACAAAGTGTTTTCAACTACAGAAGTAGTCAAGAAGATGTACGAATAACTGTGTAGTGTGCCTGGAGAAAGACTTACGTACTACCTTGGCTTCTGTAGCCAAAAAACTTGCCATCACCTCCTTTTAGTTTTCATTCTGTGAATTACATTCCCTTACTCTTCTTAGCAGTGTGGCATGCTTTATGTTCCTAATGATGTGTGGTACAAACAAGACTGTGAAATTTGATGACAGAGTGGAGAGGACACAGCAGATGAATCTCCCATCAGGAGATGAGTCAAGGTTTTGAAAATGCTAACATCAGAGTGTCTTTGGGATCTCTGAAGTACTAACCACCTTCCTCTGTGCATTCCAGTCAATATGAATCTGAGCAAAATAATAGTGTTTTCCAGTCTGCTTGTATTCCAGAAAGCATGCAGAGCTATGGAGTGACTTGCCCCTTCTTATTTAATTCAAGAACAGGACATTTATAGGGCTAAGTGATTACTGTGTCATATTTACTCTCCAAATATAGCCAGCTCTGCACTTTTGACAGTAAAGTTTATTTTTAATTGTTTATTTCCCTAGAAAGCACATTTTCAAAGACTTGCCTATTTTTCCCTGTTTCTTTTTGTTATACAGAAGACCCTATAGTTTATTTAAAATTGTCTGAAAGAATAAAAATCAAAGTATTAACCTAAACCAAATATACATTGGAGAGCAATTCTCATTTTTTAAAATAAAATTGTATGTTACATTCTGAAATCACTTGTTATTTTTTGGATTAAAAGTAAGACAGTTATATAATTTATTGGGCTTACCTTCACCGTTTCCATGAAGATTGCTAATGAAGAGTCGATTATGTTAGATAGTCTTTTTGTACATGACAATCAAACTCCATCTTGCTTTTCTGCTTAAAGTGTATGTATTTATACTTGTTTAATTATCTGTAATTTCTAATTATCTGTAATTTCTAGATATTCCCTGCTTGTGATTTTACAGTAAACAAAATTGGGTTGTCACCAAGTAAAATAAAAGTAGATGTATATATGATCATTGGTCATACCGTTCTTTTACTTTCTTTCTACCTCCCCAACCCTTTTCCTAGTTCTAGCGTTATTGCTCTTTGAGCAAACATTGCACACATTCCACAGTCACGTGAATGGTGGGAGCAGTACTACCTCATGCTCTTACTGCTTAGAGATTTCTCCTCTCTGTCCTGAAGAGATTTATAAACCTTTAACAGACCCATTCTTTTAAGTCTGTTCTGATAATATCACTGATACTTTTTAGCATCTCAATGTCAACTCTTGAAATCTGAGGACCCATTTATGCCAATGGCATAAGATATCGCTGTCTTAGTTGAGCAGCTTAATGAACGTATATGCAAAGTGAATGAGGCAACCCTATGCTACTATGCCATGTTCAGATTCATTGAACTGGCTGCCCAGTTGACAGCATTGCCACAAGGTGGTGGCAAGCCCAACAAGGTGATATGTATGATTATATATTTCTTTTTTCTTTTCTAAATGCTTTCAGTATGCAGAAAAATGATTTTGCAAAAATCAAACTATTTCCATAACAAAATAAGAGAGGAGCTTTTGAGATTTTGTTTACTAAATACACATCTTAAAATAATTTCTTAAATTAAAGATGCTAAAAGAAGGCAAAGTGGTGGTCACCTCAGCACACTGTGGAGCATGAAACAAGTTCCATACTCCTCATGGGAAAGAG
Organism: Dasyprocta punctata; assembly: GCA_004363535.1. Classification (NCBI taxonomy): domain Eukaryota; kingdom Metazoa; phylum Chordata; class Mammalia; order Rodentia; family Dasyproctidae; genus Dasyprocta; species Dasyprocta punctata. Next base: position 25,809 of record RJWM01021791.1, read on the forward strand.
TGCTAGAGAATTTAGGATGACCAGGAAATTATAAACATGAGTCTTGTTTCTTGAGAAATATGACAAATTTTGGAATGTGTCCATAGAGAATGAGTCCAATTCTCCTTCTCATAGTGTGAGAATATCAAATTCAAAACATTCATTTTATAGTTGATGAAGCTCAAATCCAGAAGAGGGAAAAATACATTCAAGGTCCCACAGCTGGTCACTGTGGCTGCCAGGGTTAAGTCCCATGGCTCCTGGATTCTCGTATCACAGTACTGCTGTGTGCAGGGAGCACCAACACTGCAGAAAAGGGAGGATCCTTTCCAAGAATTCTTGAGGTAACTGTTGAACCCTACCTATCCTGGCCTCCTCTAGAGATCCTTAAAGAGTTTTGCAGAGATATTCCTAGCTCGTTTGGAAGCCAAGTCGAGCTCATTTTACCATTGGGACCTCGCAGCTTAGACACAGAGGCAAGGAGGTGCTAAGAAAGCACACTGTAGATGTGTTTATGGCTTGTCTTTCGTACCTTGCCTAGTTGGAGGCCTCTAGGAATGTAAGAGAAAGACAGTAGGCCCCTGCTCCTGAGAACAGCTGCTTGCTGGGAAGCAAAAGAGAGAGAGATGAAGAAACCAGGCTTGAATATTCAGACTGGCTGGCAGTACTTATGTGCCAAAGTTTGGAAACATCAGAGGGCCACCTCCTGCAACTGCCAATGAAGACAGGAGATGTAAGGGAGGTTTCTGGATGAAGTAGAACTTGAACTGGAATGGTGGGGCACAGAGAAGTGAAAAGATGAGCATTCCAATGGGAAGAGAAATATTTCTTTTGTCTGTTCCTGGAAACTGAAATTGTTTTTCACTACAAGCAAAACTTACTCACACAGCGATAGGGCTGTCATCCTGGGAGAGGTAACTAAAAATACTGAAAAGCACAGAGACTTATGTAAGAAGTATCAGAGTCTTATCCGAGAGTGGGTTTTGCTAGGAGGGGAGGGTGTGGGGAAGAGAGAGAAATTCACCTGAATGATAGGTTGGCAAGAAAGAAAGCAGGTCTGGATGATGGGTAGGTAAGCCATTTCAGAACAAAAAGAAAAGGATGCACAGGGGTAGATTGCTGGAAACGAGTGCGGCTGACTTTCACGCTGGTGCAGAAGGACATCTACCACACTGCAGGCTGGGCTGGGCGAGTCACGGGACTTGTCAGAGTCCTCACACAACCTCTGAGTCAGGAGTGCATATCGTGCCCCTTGTACAGATGAGGATGTGAGGTCTACACTCTGAGAAGCTGTTCACTGTCACACAAACAGTGTGCTGAGACTTTAAGCCTAGCTTTTTGGCCCCAGAGTTTGTATTTTTAGTCGTTATGTGCTGCAGCCTTTAAGTGATTTTTCTGGAGTCTGATAAATAACAATCCTCTAAATTAACCAGATTTTCTAAAACAATAATTCAGCACAACTCACATTTTGCTTCTTTGGGGAGAAGTTTTATTCAATCTCCAAAGGTGAGTTTAGGGAAGAAACCTTAAACTTCCAAGAGCCTTCATTTAGGATTTAGACTTTAATACTCCTAGTAAAGTTGCTTCTTTGGGGAGAAGTTTTATTCAATCTCCAAAGGTGAGTTTAGGGAAGAAACCTTAAACTTCCAAGAGCTTTCGTTTAGGCTTTAGACTTTAGACTCCTAGTAAAGTTTATAGCCTCTTCTTAAAAGATAGTTTCAAATTTATACAATAAAGTGCATAGGAATATAAAAGAAACCAACCATACTGAAATGCAGTTATCAAAACATTTTAAAAGTCTCTGGCATAATTATGTAACTCTTTGTTTTAGTGACATCTCTTTATAGTAAAATGCTTTCAGTAAGAAGATTTAGTAACAGGACATGTAACTACCATAATTCTGAAGTAACAATGAACGTGAATATTTCGGGATTGCTCATCAAACTTTAGTGGGATATAAAGCATCTGTGATTTCTCCTGGTGACAGTCCCAGCAACTGCTAATACTAGTGGTTTTGGTGTTGTTGTTTTGCCTGCTTCCTAATGGCAGGAAAAGCTAAAGCTTGATCGATTGACCAGTGAAAATAACGCTTTTTTTCCCATCCAAGTTCATATCCTCCTGAACTAGTTAAGAACTCCTTCCCAGGGGAGGCTAAAACTAGTATCCTGGTGTGGGCACAGTAGAAATGCAGATGGCAGGTAGGAGGAGGCACACAAAATTAAATCAGTAGATCCCAGGACACTTTTTCTGTAAAGTGGCCCCAGAGGGCATTGTGGTTTGCCATTCTTCCATCCGTATGTCTGTCAGTGGCCCCAGTTCTGATTCATGTAAGTAGACAGAGAGGGCTCTCCTTTTAACCTGGAGCATCAGGGCTCTATCACATGACTATTCAAAAAACATTATTGCCCTGCACTCTGATGCTATAAATGGGATATGACATGCTGTCAACTCATGTCCCTTAATGACTGGTCCCAAGGAGAGAGTATTTTGTTTGCTGGGAAGCCCAAGGAGAATTCCATATAAAAACAGCATTGTAGATTTACTTACCGAGTTGATTACTCTTTCATTTGTCATTTTCTGCTCTTACTTGAATGATTTTGTTTCTGCACTTTTAATTTTGTTGGCCTTTTTATGTCTTCTTGAGTTGAATATACACTTATTTTATTTCTTTCTTGTATCGTAAATGAGCTATGGAGTGAAAAGTGAATGTTTTCACTTTTAGTTGGGCATTTAGAATTTCTTTAGCCCTAAAATATTCCTTTTAATTCCATTACTCTATCTCTGTCTTTGTTTCTCTCTGTCTTTCCTTCTCTCTCTGTCTGTCTCTCTCTCTTTCTCTCCTGTTCATCTGGAGAGCCCTAACCAATACAAAGGAAAAAAGGAACTACAAATGGATAGAGAGAAAGGATATTCAAAGAAAAAATAAATTTCAAGTGTCTGGCAAGTTCAATCACCTTCAAGTATCTATTATTTTCTCTGTGTTTAGAAAAATTTTTATTTTAGACTGAAGATTACATTTCCTACTCTTTTGCTGTGGAGGATGATCATGTGACCAAGTACCTATCAGTAATACCTAGGAGGAAACTTCTCTAAAAAGAAGAAGGAAACTTCCTTTCCCTTTTTCTTCTAAAATCTTACATTCAAGGCATGAATGTAATGACTGGAGCTCCAGCAGTTATCATGGATACTGAAAATAAAGCCTGCACCATATGGATTGTAGCCTCCAGAGTGGGAAGGGAAGAGAATCTATGACAACCCTATGGGTTCAGGAGCCTCAGGCTGACTGTCTCCAAATTTCTCCTAAGGAGATTACAAACCATCAAACTAACAAACAAACAAAACAAGCTTCCATCTCCTTTAAGTCATTTTTTAAATAGTTCTGTTTCTAACTGCTACCCTAGGAAAAGTACCCTAAATGGACCCCCCCAGCATGGCTCATTATCGTGTAGTTTAGCTACATTTTATCTTTCATAATCTTCATCTTTTCAGCCAAAGTTACATTGTCAAACCACATGAGTGGGATATCAATATTTTCTAAGATAATAGTACCTTAATAAAAATCTAATCCGAACAACTCTAGTTTAACTTTTGCATACCTATAAAGACTTTTTAAAACCTAATCTCAAGATATATCCTCTTTATCATATGCATGTTTTTCTTTTTTTAGGAATAAAAATTGCCTAATTGTCCATTTTGAAGATTGCGATATGGGACTTAATGATATGCTATACTATTAATTCCTGTTAATCAAATGTCTCTGTATACTGTATTAAATGCTTACAAGCATGACTTTGTTTAATCCCCATAATCCTATGTGAAGGATAGTACTGTAATTATGTTCCTGAGGGTCACTTGTCTAGTGTTAGCCTGCAGCTGGAAACTAGGCTGTCTTGGTCTTAAAGCATGAGATCACTAAGTCACTCTTTAGCAAACTTCTAGGATCTCTTTCACTTTTGTATTTAAAGAGACAAGATCAAGGATTGGCAATGATAACATTGAGATGGGGCCAGTCTGTCTAGTCATCCCTTTGCAGAGGAGTTTTTGAAGTTGAGGACACTGTCATAACAAGAATTTCATTTAAGTACACAATTCTTTCAGGTTCTTATCGTTGTGTCTAAGACCAAAAGGCAGCAGGATGAACAGATGGATTCAATGGAGTTGTCAGCTTACAATAGTTAGAAAAGACCCAAACGAAGATGGGAGCTGGATAGTAAAAAAGTGGGTACCTGTGGCTCTGTTCCAGTGGTGGGCTACCTGAAATGTTTATAGCAGAGTGCTATAGTTCATAGATGGCTTGTTGGGAACAGGCTTGCAGAAACTGTGTTAGACTAGTTTTTGGTATGAGATATTAAATTTATTCCTATAGCTCCTCCCTGACCTTTTTATTTAGGAAAGTTTCACGAATTTCCAGGAAGAACAATATGAACAGCAATAAATAGTAAACAACCCAACGAGTACATTCTGTTTTTGAATAGCATTGTAAAATGATGGGCCATCTTTATCTGGATGTACACAAAAATCCTTGAATGTAAAACCCTTGAATAAGAACAGGCAAGTGAATTTTAGTGTCTAGTTTGAGGACACACTAAGAAAACAGTAAAAGCGTAAAGATTCTCAAAGTGGCAGTTAGCAAAAACCAAGCACAAAGCAAAACCAAAAGAACCCTTATCTCATCCAAGATATACCTTCAAATATTTGAAAAATTCTTTTGATCACTAGGAGAAAGTAAAATCTTCAGAGAAAATATTTTCAGGAGCCAGTCTGTGTATATATGGCAACATACCACCAATGATAGTAGGTGCACTACTACCATTCCCATCTCGCCCTCAATACTTAGAAGATATGAAGTTCTATTTACTTGATGCCCACCTGTCCACAGGAGGAAGTCTCAGGGCATGATCCTCTTTCCACATGTTATTACTGAGGCTCCCTGAGGACAGTTCAGATTTCACAGATTTCTTCTTGCTCTTTTTCGTCACGTCAGACGGGAAGCTCAGTTCCTCAGGCTGCAGCAACTGTGACTGGATTCTGTGGGCTGTGTCTCTCCACAAAGGGCTGCTGCTGACCTGCCGGGTATGGGGCTTGTCTGCCTCACCAAAGTCTCCCAGTGCTGGGGAGAGAAGAAAATCCTCTCTCTTTCATTCTAGGACCAGGCTGCACATATTTTTTTTTTTTTTTTTGGCAGAATTCCTTTATCTCATACCCACTCACAGTTTTTCAAAATCTGAGTCTTTTCAGTCTTTCATGAGTGAGACACTGGTAGTGCACCTCAGATGTCTGACTTGGGCCCAGGAAGTCTAATATCTTCATCTAATGTAAAGTAAAGAGTAGTTGGCCCTAATGTGTGATTTTGATAATGTGCTATTTTGGTAATGTGTTTCTGTCAATAAATATTTGGGCCGAAATACCTACCTAAATTTCTTAAAAATTAACGTTTGTTTTCAGGAATTAATTACAGTTCACATTTGGAATATGTTTGTGGTAAAAGGAAGGCATCCTTCCTGGCTGTAAGGACAAAGTGTTATTAAAGGTATAGTCAATCACATTAAGAAAACCAAATTAATTTTGCTCTGAAGAATAAGCAGTTATTTAACAGCAAATTCTTTACGACAGATCAATGAGCAGGTACATATGAGGTGTGATCAACAGATATCATGAACATTTAAATAAAAAATTTAAATGACTACAGTAAAGACATATTGTCACTAGTTCTCCACAAAATATTCCCCTTCATTTTGATCACACTTATCCCATTGTTGTTATTGTTGCTGCCATTTTCCGAAGCAGTTCTGGAAGTCTTCTTTTGTGTATATGTTTAGTTGCACTGTCATGGCTGCCTTGATGTCCCAGATTGATTAGTAATGTTTAACAAATAAAAACATTATTGTCTGTTCTCATCTACCTTATTTATCAGATCTGGTGCTGTGCAACTTTCGGCTCTTCCCCAAAGTAAAAATGACCATGAAAGATAAATTTTTTGAATTGATTCAGGATGCCAAGGTAACCACTCAGCATACCTAAAGACATTTTTGAAAGAGAACTTCCAGAATTGCTTCTGAAAGTGGCAAGAACAATGGATTAAGTATGTGTGAAGTGAAGGGAACTATTTTGAGGGTGATTAATGGCAATGAGTCTTTTACTGTAATAAATTTCTTTTAATTATTTTATTTTTTTTTATTTAAGAGAAAATGGACACAGAAAAGAAAAACAAAAAGCAAAAGAGCCAAGCAAACAACAACAACAAATCCAATACAACAATATTATAGGTTTACAAAGTGAGATGATTGGAATTTGACAGGGGTTGTAATATTGCATGTCGTTACCTTCAAAGGGACTGTTTAGATTAACAGATAAAGACATATAAAATTGATCTAATCATATGAGTACTAACTGTTCTTTTTCAATAACTAATGCATTTAGTAGTATAGTCATTTTAACTATCTTATGTATTCCTATATGCAAATTTATGTCTTTTTCCTTTTCCCTTCCTTCTTTCCTCCTTTCCCCTTATAATACCTCTTGTTATCTTCAAAATAACTACCCATACCATTAGGCACGATACAGTCAAACAAAACAGTACAGGATAAAACCAATGAAAAACAAAACAATAGAAGCAATACATAGTAAAACAACACTGATTACTATAATGTCTCATGTTATCTTCTAAGTAGTTGCTTATATCATCAGTCATAATACAATCAAACAAACCAAAATAGGATAAAATCACTCAAAACAAAACAATGAAAGCAATATAGGGTTTCAAAACAAGGTGATCAGGTATCAATAATGGCTACTATAATGTGTTTTGTTATCTTTGAAATAGCTGTCCATGCCATCAAATATAATGAAATTAGACAAACCGAAATAGAGTAAGACCAAACTAAACAGCTCAATGAAAACAATATAGGACTCAAATCCTGATGATAGATCAACAATGACCACTGCCTTCCCTTTTTAGACACTTCCTCCCCTTTCATTTTTACAATATGTATTGTGTATTTTGAATCCTACTAACTCATTTAGTTTTTTTGTACTAGGGAGGTAACATGATGCTTACCCAGGTGGCTCTGGGCTGTGTCATCCATGAGCATGATCTTAAGTTGTATCCATTTACCTACAAGAGAATTGAGGTTATTTTTCTTTATAGCTGAGTAGTTTTCCATTGCATAACAATGCCATCTCTTTCTTGTCCACTATGTAGCTAATGGGCAAGCTACCCCCACTTCTTTCTAGTTCCATGTCACATACAGCATTGTTCTCTTTCCTTTGACTTTCAGTCTATGAACCTCCTTTTGAGTTTAATGTGTGTCTTGTATAAAGTATATTGATGGATCCTGTCTCCTGATCCACTCTGCCTGTGTTTCTTTCCATTGGTGGACTGAGGCCATCTATGGTAAAGTTAAGGCCAACATGTACTGCCTCGTCTCTGCCATGCCACTTTCCTGCCGTTGGCTGCCAACTTTTCCTCTCTACTCAATTGTCTGCCCTGCTCGGCGATATCCCTCTGCCACTGTTTCTGGAGCTGTGGTCTTTTCTATCTCTCTCTAAAATGTCCTTCAGTATTCTTTGTAGGGTTGGCTTGGTGGTCATAAATTCCTTCAGTTGTTCTTTGTCGTGGAAGAATCTTGTTTCTCCGTTAATTTTGAAAGATAGTTTTGCAGGGTACATCAATCTGGGTTGGAAGTTGTTTTATTTCAGGGCTTGAAATACTTCACTCCAAGCTTTTAATATTCTGTTCTTGTGTTGAATATCTGGAATTTTGATTGTTATATGTCTGGGGGTAGATTTATTTTGGTTATGGCTATCTGGAGTTCTATAAGCTTCACTTATCTGAATGTCACTTCCTTTTCCCATGCTTGGAAAGTTTTCTGGTATTATTTCTGTAAATAGACTTCTATGTCATTTGTGTTGACCCCTGCTTTTTTACGCACACCTTTTATTCTTCAGTTATGTTTCTTTGGGTTGTCTTGCAGCTGTTGAATTGTTGCTTCCAGGTTCCTTGTTATTTTTAAGAGATCTTTCCTTTCACAATCACAACCTGCAAACCTGTCTTCAAGATTTGAAAGTCTATCTTTAGTTTCTTTCAAGTGGTTTTGCCAACTTTCATTGGAGTTTTTGATTTCCTGGTTATCTCTTTGAATCTGTTTCATGTATTTTAAATCTGTTTTGTATTGTTTATTCAAGGTTTCCCTCATTTTCCTATGCTCCATTTTTTCATCTATGTCTCCTTTAGAGTTGCCTAGCAGTTCTTTTATTATGTTTTCATTTCTTCTTTTAATTGACTTAGTATTTCTGTTCTAATTTCTTTTATAGCCTCATGAAGTTGTTTCTTTACTTCAGTTGCCATCACCTCAGAAACTTCCGTTGTGGGACTCCCGATCTCTTCTGCGTTTGCATCTCCTAAACTTGCTCTGCTTGAATTGGAGGCCAGAGACTGCCTTTTGCTTCTTTGCCTTGACATATTCCTGGGTTCTTCTGGGCAAGTGGGTACTGGGGACCCAGGTACTCCTTACATTGGCTGCAATTTCTCTGTAATGAGACTGGTTCTTCTAGCCAGTGCTGATTATGGATATCTGATGGTTGCCACTGGGGGCCCTGTTACTGCACTATCTGCTGCCTTTCCCCAGCCTGCCTTGGCTCCCAGATGGCTGGTGGGGTGCGCTCAGGGGCCAGCTGCCACCTGTGAACCTAGGTTGGTCACCCGTGGACTCTCCACCACCACCCCTGGAGCGCGTGCAGAGCCGCTGTCTCCAGACCAAGCCAGTCACCCACAGGGAGTTTCCGAGGTGGCCCCCAGTGTGTGCACAGGGGCAGGACTCACCCTGAGCAACCTCCACGGGTCTATGCCCAGCTAGGAGTCCCTAGCCCAACTCCAAGATGTCTCCCAGCCAATCTCCCCATCAC
>RJWM01021792.1:0-34730 GCA_004363535.1 Dasyprocta punctata
CCTTTTTTTTTTTTTTTTTTTTTTTTTTTCAACACCGGGAAATGAACTCACAGCCTCGCGCCTGCCAGGGCAGGCACTTAAGGCACTGAGCCAAACTCCCAGCCCTGGTTTTTTGAGGCAGGATCGCACTGTGTAGCTCAGGCCGGCCTTGCACTCACGTTGTAGCCCAAGCCGGCTTCAAACTCACAACGCTCCTCCTACCTCAGCCTCCCGAGTGCTGGGATTAAAGGTGTGCGCCACCACGCCCGGCTTCATTTCCTTTTTTGTTGTTGTTTTTTTGTTTTGTTTTGTTTTGTTTTGTTTTTTGTTTTTTGTTTACATTTCACATCCTGTTTTTATTGGTTTTATTGTGTTTTGTTTTTGGTTTGTTTTTGCTATGCCTGATGGAATGGTCAACTATTCTGAAAGTAACAAGATACAATATAGTAGCTATTGTTTTCATAGTATCTCTCTCTGAAGTTCTATGCCAGTTCTACTGCTTTGTTTTGATTGTTCTGCTATCTTTTGTTGCATTTCACTATCTTTGAAATAAAATTTTTAAAAAATAAATAAATAATAAAATAAATAAATAAATAAATAAAAAGTAAATGTTAACAGCCAAAATCTGGGTTCCTTATTTCTCTGGATTTCTACAAATTTTGCATCTCTCTGTTAAAATTTTTCTTAAACACAACATCTACACAAATAAATCTATTCTCAGGTTAACATTGTACCTTTGACCCAGTAACCCTAGAAAATTGACCAGCTGTCTTTTGAATCTAGGTAGCACTACATTATTCTGTTGCCCTTGGACTGGCAGAGACAATTTAATTGCAGGTAGGAATTTGTATTCACCTGCTAACACCAACCATTAAATAGCATTGGTTTTACCTAAGTGAAACACTTAGAATCAGGTATCTTGGTGTCATCCAAGTAAGACTAGGGTTTGGTTATCCCAGTATAAAATCTGAGTTTCTCTTCTCAAAATAGCATAATACTACAAAGAGGCCAAGCTAGCATCTTAATTATATTCCCTTACCTTAGTACAAGTGTGGACAGACAAAATACCCAGCACTGAACTCTTATTTTATTTCAAGGCAAATATATCTTTATGATGGTTTTTCAAATAAAAACAAAAAAGTCCAAACTCTACTCTTCCAAAGATCAGTCTCCACTATTTCTAGATAAGATCATTACCTTTAAAATTGTAGAGGCTCAATATATAATTTTAAAACTTAAGATCAGTAGCATTTTCATCAATCTTAATGATTGAGTTAAATATATATATATATTGAAGTTTTTACCTAATATCTATATCTTTTTTAAAAGTACTAACTACAAGAAATTTTTTACAATAGCCACTTTTCTTCGTAATTTGTAACCTTGGATCTCTTCTGTTGGTGGCTACAATATTGGTAGCAATAAAGAAAAAATGATCCATTAACAATTCTAGAAAGACTCTTTCCCTACCCAATGCCCTCAGTCCCATGGCCATTATGCTTCAGTTAAGAAGGCATTTGGGAGAATGAAGAACAGAATTACCATTAAGTTTCATTACATAGAATCACAAATAAGCAATTACTCACTACTTTCTCTTTTCTCTCACTTTCTAATCTTTCCATAGTAGGTTCAGCATAAAACAACTGGTTTCCCATCAGCCCAGAGCAATGGAATCGAATTCCATCTCACCTTATGAGCATCTGATGAAACCACGATCCTTTTGTTTTTGTTTTTGTTTTTGTTTTACGATCCTTTTGTTCTAAAGGGATCTATAAAAACACCATAAATCAGCATTTTATTAGTTCATTGATTTTTACATTTCTTTGGTGTTTGGCAGTTGCTCTGCTGATGGCAACTACCATGTGTTAAAAAATGAGCTTCTGGAGTGCAGTTCTGGCTTGTGTCCTTCAGAGAAGGACACTTAGGAATGGCCCAACAGTTTGTTCTTTCCTCTAATTCTTGATTGTTAAGGCATTCTAAAAATTCCTCTCATTGAAGAAAAGTCATACCAAAATCCACTTCTTTTAAGTAATTAAAAAAAGAAATGCTAGGCATCTGAAGGTACATGGTATCTGTGTGTAGGCAGAATTGAAGTTACTAAGTTTGTTCAAAAGGAAAGATTTAGGAAAGTTTATTGTCCTTGATCCAGTTTGCTGAGAATAGACTCACAAACTTCGAGTCAGATTTGGATGCAGGAAGCTTACTGGGGAATGAACTTGAGACATCTGTAAGGAAGTGACGGAAGTAGGAAGGAGCAGAGGGGAAGTTGAGTTGTGACGTGCTTACAGGCAATGGTAATCTCTGCACACTCTCTGGGAGCCTGAAACTGAGATGGTCCTTAGAATGATCACCAATCAAGGTGAAGGACTGGGCCCCTGAATCACTGCATCCACCCATTTAGTAGACTCAAGCCACCTGTGAGAGGTGGGCAAGGCTGACTCCTAAGGCAGAGGGCAATCTCCAGGCAGGATCACAGTTGCGAGCTTTCAGCAGTCAACCCTGTTCCCTGCAGCTGGAAAAATGAATGCCTCAGTCATGCAGTGGTCATCTGAGCAGGCAGAGTACATGTGTGTTCTTTTATGTCTTCATCAAACGTATACACATTGCAAAGAAGAAATCATTGGCTCATCCTTTTACTAATTTTGACCTCAACTCAGGTGTGCAAGAAAATATCATAGTATCTGTGCTACTTAATTTCAGTTCCAAGTCTCTATCTCACTGGGATTGATCAGAAATGTAATTTCACTTATTTTGGAGATCTCCTTTCCAACTCAGGGATATTTCTAGGTTCTAAGGTATTAAGCAGGGACAAGCAGGGAGTAAAAGCAGAGAATGGTTATTTATGACATGGACATTCTGATTGCCCCTAAGATCTCTGTCACTGAATCAAGGCCATGCTTGGGGAACACCCATACTTATAGTCCCACTTCCCTAGTCACTCTTTCTGGGGATTTGTCACTGTCCCAAAACACTACCAGGGAAAACGACTCCTTTCTTCACTGTCCTGGACACACTGACCTATTTCTCTCTACAGCCCAGTTCAAATGCCCCTATCTACCTACCACATTTCTAAGCCACTCTGCCTTTTCCTACAGACCCTACCTTTCTTGAATCTCTGGCAACCAAACAGCAAATGCACCTTTTCTAGTGGTAAGAGGGAGCTTAATCTCCAAATATTTTTTCAAGGAAATATCTGCCTTCTACCTTTCTCAGGAATCAAAGAAAGGAAGAAAAGCAAAAACAGTTAAGTTCCTACATGAAAAGAGTCTGAAGATTAGTTTTTGGCCAAATCACTTAAAAGGCTGTTATTTGCTGCATATTCTGGCTACAAGAAAAAAAGTAACATATTTTCAATAGTCACAAGTAATTGGGTCTTATACATAAGACAATTTCAAGAACAATTGTACAAAATGACTCTTAAGTTAAAAGGTTACTTCTTTGGGCTGAGTTTGAATATAAACACATTGAAACATTTTCTTTTAAATGTATCCAAATTTTAGGCTATTTTCCTCCAACCTAGCCCGTGCATTGTAATGATTTTTGTTAGCAAGCATTCTGAACTTAAAACATTATTTCTGACACACCAGAGATGTAATCAGCTACAGGCAGCCCCAATCTTTGAATGTGTCACTTGCCAGAGGATTGTTTGCACATCTGTTTTTATTAGACCAAATGTTCTAAATGTCACAAAACAATAGCATAAATTGTGGTGTGTGTGTGTGTGTGTGTGTGTGTGTGTGTGTGTGTAAGATTTCAAGCACTTTATAGCAGGGATAATTCCTTTGTTTCTCCCTTTTCATAGCATTTAATATTTGTATTACAAAACTAATACATGCTTAATGCAGACAAACTCAGGTAACAAAGGGTAAATTTTTCAATCATCCATAACTTATCACTGCTAACATGAGTTATATTTCCCATATTTTTTCTATGCCTGAGAATACATATTATTTCTTCTTATAAAAATATTACCATACTACCCATTGTTTGGTAGCATTCCTTATTTCACCTGATAATACACTAAAAGCATAAAAGGTTGATAGTCTACAAAGACAATATAGACAAACAGTATACTTGTCTTTCTATGCCTTGGTCCTACGCTCTGTGGTCTTCTGCCAGGTTCCACTGTTCAGTCCCCATTCCCACCTGCTTTCCTTCTCCCACCACACCAGCATGCTCCTCACTTCTGGCTCCCACCTTGTTCTCCTGATTAAAACCTCTTCACTGCAGCTGATCTTGGACAGAAATCTGAGGAGCAATAGTCATATTGGTAGGAAATGACAGGTAGTCTCTTAAAACCAATTGCCCAGTTAGTTTTCCAAGGATATTTAAACTGTATTTACTTTTGTTCTCTAAAAAGCAACTCCTTTCATTCATATTCTTTATTAATTACTTATTAATTACTCGGTCTCTAGAATTTTGGGGTATTTTGTTTTGTTTTGTTTTTGCTTTGTCTTTTTGAGACAGGGTTTCACTATGCAGTTCAGGTTGGCCTTGAACTCATTTGTAACCCAGGCTGGCCTTGAACTCGCAGCAATCCTCCTGTCTTAGCCTCCCAAGTGCAGGATTATAGGCATGTGCCATCACACCTGGCTCTTCTAGTATTTTGTTATATGAGCACAAAATGGACTAATATAACCCCAGTCAGCCTCCACATATGCATTAGTATCTAATAAACACACATCTTTTGTTTATAACATGCTGGATATGGCTCTCAATACTTTCCATTAATTCTTTTAATTCTCATACCGAATCCCAGAGGTGATGGCTATCATTATCCCCATTTTAAACATGGAAAAACTGAGTTTCAGAGTTATTCAGTCTCTCTTCTGTCTGTTTCAATGCTATCCAAAAACTGGGCCTCTCATTAAATGCTGTTTTTGGTTGTTCAGTGCAACTTTACCCATGCAGCAAGGCCTTTAGTGTCAGTATGCAGACTCTGCCGCAGCGGGACATAGAGATGCAGGGAGGTGGCCAGTCTCAGATCTGATCACAAGGAAATGAGGAAAAGAACTGATTATTTGATCTGCAGCTTCCTGCTCTGTTCTCATTCCCTACATGTGCATATGGTGGGGAGCTGTAAGCATGAGGAAGCAGAAGGTGGGGTCAGCACAAAACAGAGGAGCTGTCCTGACTCAAGGCTCAAGTCTCTGCTGGCTTAGCAAAAGTAAGAGGCTGGCACTTTCTCCGAGATTTACTTCTGTTTCCCATCTGTTGCATTAGACCAGAGGTCAACAACCTTTTTCTGTGAAGGGATAGGTAGTAAATATTTCAGATTTTGCAGGCCAGATGATCTCTGTTGAAACTATTTAACTCTGCTGTTCTAGCACAAAAGAGTGACATACAATACATAAATAAGTAAGCATGCCTGTGTTCTAATTAAACTTTCTCTACAGAGAGACGGGGGCTGGATTGGAGCTTCAGCTTTTATAGTTTGTCTGCTGTAGACCATATTTAAGGACACAAGAAATGCAGATTGTTGGTCGAGCCAGCCAATTTTAACTGTACTGGAGAGGTTAAGGAAGGAAGATGATGGATACAAAGTATAAAAGTCTCATTTTATGGAATAGAAAATCAGCAAAATAAATCATTCCACATGAAGTCTCAAGGCCAGTGTAGTCACAAGTCAGAAACAGCCTAGTCCTATAAATTGCTGAGTAACAATGTCATTTGTACTCACAACTTTGCCAATTCTCTTGTGAGAAAGTTGGGCATAGACTGGGAAAAAATGGGGCCTCAGTTAATGAGTCTACTGCCCATCAGTGCTCTAAACTCCCAGACCACTTCTCTTTGAGTTCCAACTGATGAAATGTGTGGAGACACAGCAGAGCTGAAGTCCTTCCTTGGGATATTCCAACTACAATGTCCTGAAAGTTATGGGCATAATGCCCAAAGCATCCATATCTTACTCTATTTTTTGCTACTATAACAGAATACCTGAGACCAGGAAATTTATACAGAAAAAAATTAATTTCTTACAATTCTGGAGGCCTAGTTCTGGATGAGGGAGTCTCACACGTCGTGAAAGCCTTCTTGCTGCATCATTCGAGGGAGGAAGGTGAGAATGCGAGAGAACATGTGTCAGAGGGAAGAGGGCCTGGTACATTCTTTCTATCAGGACCCAAACCCATGAGAACTGGCTCCCTCTCAGCAGGAGGGAATTAGTCTGTGCATAAGGGCACAGTCTTTGGGACTGAACACCTTGCAGAGGTCCAACTTCTCGGCACTGTTGTATTGGAGATTCAGTTTTCCCCACATGAACTTTGGGAGACAGATTCAAACCACTGCAGTCCCATCACCCTCTCTAACCACTGCAAGCTATTTGCTCTCCCCTCAGTGCCTCTGCATGTGAATCTGCACTGCTGCCCGTGCTCTTTTCTCTTACAAGCTCTCTTCCCTCTCCATGCCAGTATTATCTCCTGTAAGGCCTTATCTGATTGTCATTTGTTCCGCATGTTCCTCCTGCTGGAATCTAAGCTGTATTTTTATTTGGTAGTTGATATATTAGTAGTAACCTAAATAGATCACATAGAATTTCCTCTGTGATAAATATAGTAACTATTAAAAGTGTGAATATTATAGTCTTAGTTACTTTTTCACCCATTGCTGAAACAAAATACCTGATGCCCAAAATTAGGGAAGGAAAGGTTTATTTCTTACAGTTCTCAGGGGTTTCAGTCCATACTCACTTGGCTCCAAGGCAGCATGGCGTGGCAGGACAGCCATTCATGGTGGCCACCAAACAGCAAGGCGAACCAGTGAGAGAGAGGAAGATGTGCCTTCCTCTCGCCCTTACTCTGTAAGTCGGCACCATCCCTGGGCAGGTGCAGCACTCACATCACCAACCCCAGTGCTAGACAACAAACCAATCACAAATGCCAGACTGAACCCCATCCACATTACATGAGGCCTTGGGGGGACACAGGAGCAAACCCATACAATTATCAATAATAAAACATAGTCAGATATTAGCAATATCACTGGTCATTCAAGAGATGCAAATTAAAACACCACTAAAATTCCATCTCACTCCAGAAAGAATGGCTATCATCAAGAAATCAACCAATAACAAATGCTGGCAGGGCTGTGGGGAAAAGAAACCCTTCTCCATTGTTGGTGGGAGTGTAGACTGGTGTAATCAGTGTGGAAAGCAGTGTTGATATTCCTCAAAAAAATAAAACTAGAGGTTCCATTTGACCTAGTTATTCTCCTTCTTGTTATCTTCCCTGGCTATATGAGAATTCTTTTAAAAATTTGATATGCCCTCTTCATTTCCATCTGATAAATATACCATAAATTGGTCATGATTGAGGGCCAAATAACAATCTTGATCACACTATTTTTCTTAGTATAGAATGATCCTGGTTTACAAAGTTCACAGTACAGATTTGACTAGTGAATGAAGAAATGAAAGATTTCTATTTTCTATTTTTATTTCATACTTTTTCTTGGATTTCATAAGGCTACTGAAACCTGTTTTTCTCCTGCTACACTAGAAATTACCAGATCTGTTGCAAGTGGCTGTATTTTTTCTGTATTAAGACCAAACTTCTCAGATGTCTTATGGCTCATATAGGAGTTTTAATAAAATTTTCAGCACTTAGCCCATGTTTGGCTTACAGGGCACAAGCTGATGTTTCTGTCCTATCAACAGGCATATTCAACAAATGATGACTTTTCTCTTTTATGGTCTCTATCCTTGTTGGTATATTATTATTCATTATTCTTATCATTGTTAGGTGACAAACAAGAAGGTTTTGATCATTTAAATCTCTAAATTTTTAGCACTTAAATTTCTTTTAATGCCCTCTGTTAATTTTTCTTTTCCATTTTTCATGATCTCTCTTTCTACATAAGTTGGATCAAGTTTGGGCTTACAGACAACAAGTGGTGAAACACTGTATTACAGCCAGAATTGTCCTTTTTCACTGTAACTCAGCCAATGCCTTTGAAATAAATCTTACCAAGAACAGTATTTTTAATTCCTGTGTGTTTAGTCAAAACTTGCTACCACAAGTCTGCCTTCGGAATTCTTTCATACATAGGCTGATGGATTCACTAACAACAGCAACAGCAACAACCACAACCACAACACTTTCCCCTGTATTTTCCATTCAGAAATATCCAGCCCTACAACAACCTTGATCCTCGTTAAGACATGACAGAGGTATTGCTCCACCAGCAAGCTGGCACCACATCTGTTCACGAAGACCTTGGTTATAGGAAGAGGGCTTGGATCACTCAAAATATTAACTTGGCACTTTTCATCTTCATTCTGATGCCTTTAGGGGTAAAAGTACTGAGCCAACCCACAATAATAAAATGGTCGTAAAAATGAGAATCATTATCATTGCAGTCTCTGGATTTGATTCTCAGCAAAGAAAATGCAAAGGAAGTGCCTTTGAGGAAGCGCCAACATTCCAAGCTCTACCTTTGTCCTCCTGCCCCGACCCCTTCTGTTCTTTGATGTTCATGGGAGAAATCTTTTATAGGGGCCAGATCCTTCCCTTTCCATTCCCCTGTAGCAAGCAAACCTTTCCATTTGTGTGACTCTCTTGGTTTATGAACTGCTCCCACATCTTTGGCCCCACTTTCACAGTCTTCTGGAGAAAGAGAAGTCTGCATGTTCTTAGGATGCATTTTCAGCTTTCAGCCCTGCCCTGGCCACCTTGCTGAGGTTAAGCAAATTCATGTTCCCAACTTTGTGTAATTTGGAATTTCCTTAGTAAGTCTAAGGGGCAGTGATTTGACCTTCATCAGGCTTCTCTGACAACTTGACCGGTAAGTAATAGGAGCAGGGAGAATCTTCAGGGCTAGAGTAATAAACCAGGTGTTCTGGGGCAATGGCCTGCCCACCAGGCTTCTGTGTTTCGCGTAGCTGCTGGCTCACTTTTCCAAAGAGAGTTGACATCTGCCAACCCAAGGACACCTGAGCCCCAAGCAAAGGAGGCTAAAGTCTCTTAGCTTCCATTAATATGCTCCAACATCTGTAACCCATAAGCAACAAAGAGTAGCAGGATTTGGACTTCATGATTCTACAAATCTTCCCTGCTTCTCTGGCTCCTCTTATAGTTCTTCCTATGAATTCCCTTTTATTAGAAAACTGAATTGTTTACATAGAAAAGATTCAAAGAATATAACTTGTATACAAAGAAAAAAGTATATCTTCCTGTGCTTCAGGCTCGCCTATTATTCTTCCCAGAAGATACAACCGTTAATGGTTTCTTGGTTTCATGTACATCCTTCCAAACCTATAGTCTCACATTATCTCTTTTGTGTTTTTGTGTCGATGTCGGTTGACTATTTAATTGTTAAGTAATATGTCTGTCTGTCTATCTGTTTATAGACATACAGAGATATAATCTAGATATAGATAAGTAGATATAGATATATAGCTATATTATGCAACAATACATAAACAGAGAAGAGATAGTGTTAGACTATTCACGTCATTCAGAGGCCTCCTTATGTGTCAAATTCCTCATTACCACTAAAACATTTATATGTAAAGCTAAAATGATGAATTCTATATATACCACACACTTTTTCTGGCTAAAACTAAAGACCAAAATGAATAATAGTTCCTCTGATTAGTTCCCCCCATTTTTACATAGAATTGATTAACTACAAAAACTTTAAAGTAAGTTGATTTTTAAGAATACCCTGATTCCTTTTTGGTTTTTCACTGAGATTTTGCTTAGGAAATGCTTCTCTGTTTACATTTTGAGGAGTACCATGGAAAAGTATCCTTCAGCTTCATGCAGAATTTCTTGTTTCCTTCTTTCTGGCCAGAACCCTAGGTTGGGAACTCCTTATCTCAGAAGTCACAGGTTTTGGGAGTTCGCTTTTTTTTCACTGAAAAAGATTCTCTGGCTAGGAAAACACAGGGGACAATGATACCAAACTTTGATGGACAATGCTCGCTAAGAACTTCCATTGCCACTTTGCCAGAGGAGGGCTTTAACTGTCTGTCTGAGGAGGGCTTACACAGAGAGGACCAAATGGCATTTGAAAGATGTTTTAATCTTGGCAACCAGCACAGACAGGGAGAAACAGCCAATACATCCTGTGCACTAGTAGGCCACCAATGGAGATGCTTAATTCCTGCCAGAAGCCAGCACAAGCCAGAAGAATCAGACAAACATGCCTCTGTGCCCTTGCCACCTCAGTGTAGCCACAGGGGTCTATAGAAGCCTGCCCCATGCCCCACTGCCTCAATTCAGAGAATCCCAGGTGCCAGGCCCATTTCCCTACTGCAGAAGGGGCAGCCAACATGGGAGGCACCTGGGACCCCACAACCTGCTTGTTGGCAGGAATCTAGGAAAATGTCAAGAGGAAGGAGCAAAAGGCAATCTCAGACCTCCAACTCACACAGAACAAGTCTATGAGATATAGATATGAAATCACTCAGAGGATAGCAACTGAAGTAAAGAAACAACTTCATGGGCTACACAAGTAATCAGATCAGAAATAATATCTCAGGTAAAAGAAGAAATCACAAGTGCAATGAAAGAATTGCTGAGCATATCTAAAGAAGACATAGATACAAAATAAAGAAGAGCATAGGAAAATGATGAAAACTTTGAATGAACAATATAGGAAGGAATTATAATACATGAAACAAATTCAAAGAGATATCCAAGAAATTAAAAACTTCATCAAAAGCTGGCAAAACCACTTGAAGGAGACTGAAGATAAACTTTCAGACCTTGAAGACAGGATTGCATCTAATGATCATGAAAGAAAAGATCTCTTAAAAATAATAAGGAACCAGGAAAAAAAATTCAATGGCTGCAAGATGAAGCAAAGAAAAATAATTTAAGAGTCACAGGTGTCAGTGAAAAATCAGGGGCCAACACAAATGACATAAAAAGACTATTTACAGAACTAATAGCCAAAAGCTTCCCAAAACATGGGAAAAGGACCTAGCATACAGATAAGTGAGGGATATAGAACTCCAACTAGCCAAAACCAAAATAAATCTATGCCAGACATATAATAATCAAAATCCCAGAAATTTAGCACAAGAACAGAATATTAAAGGATGTTAAAGAAAAGAAACAAGTTGCCTATAAAGGAAAATCCATCAGAATCACAGGACACTTTTCAACACAAACCATCAAGTCAAGAAGAGCTTGGAGTGAAGTGTTTCAAATCCTGAAAGAAAACAATTTGCACCCTAGATTGATGTACCCTGCAAAACTATCTTTCAAAATTGATGGAAAAATAAGATACTTCCATGATAAAGAACAACTGAAGGAATTCAAGACCAGTGAATCAACCCTACAATGAGTGCTGAAGAATATTCTAGAGAGAGAGAAAGATAACCAAGTTTCCAGGAATAGCAGCAGAGAGGGACTGCCAAACAGGGCAGGCAATTGAACAAAGGGGAAAAGTGGGGAGTCAACAGCAGGAGGATAGAATGGCAGAGGCAAACCAGTGCATGCTGGTTGTAACTATTAATGTAGGTGGCCTCAATTCACCAATAAAAAGAAACACAGGAAGGGTGGATCAAGAAACAAGATTCATCAACAAGCTGTGTATAAGAAACACATTTAACTTGAAAGGAAGTTCATAGACTGAAAGTCAAAGGAGAGAAAGCAATTGCTCCATGCAACAGGAAATCAGAAAAAAGCAGGGGTAACTTGTCCATCAACCACAGAATGGATAAGAAAGATATGTTACTTTCATACAATGAAAAACTCCTCAGCAATAAAGAAAAATACTCTCGAAACTCATGTAGGTAAATGGATGCAACTTGAAATCATGCTCTTGGGTAAAATGATTCAAACTCATGTGGGTGAATATTGTGTTATCTCCTAGCATAAAAAACTGAAGGAGCTAGTAGGATCTAAAGTGTACAATAGATATTATGAGAGTGATGGGGAGGAAACATCTAAAAAGGGAAAGTGGTAACCATCATTAATTTCTTATTATCTTGTTTTGAATTCCTGTATTGTCTTCATAGTTTCGTTAGGTTTGGTTTTATCCTGTCTTATTCTGATTGATTTTGCTATGTCTGGTGGTTTGGGTAATTATTTTGAGGATGGCAGGATGTATTGTGGTGGCCATTGTTGACTTCCTGTTGTCTCATTTTGAGGTCCTATGTCGCTTCTGTTGTTCTGTTCTGATTGACTTTACTCTGTTTTGTTTGGTTTGGTTTTCTTTTCTTTAAAATAAAAAATAATAAATAAATAAAATAACTTCCTTTGCCAGGCACTAGGTTAAATTTCCTACACTATGCATATACCTTGTGACTCCTTCAGGTACATACAACTATGATCCATATTTTACAGATGGAGTCTTGCAGAGGTTAAGTATGTTGCTGAAGATCAGTGTTCTGCCCTAAAACGTAGCAGTGAAGGGCTTGTTTTAACTCTTCAGCACATGCTCTCCACTTGTTGGATCGCCACTGCATACAAATGTCCAAGCTAATCTTGATTCTCCTTCTCTGCATTTCCTGACCTCATCAATGAAGAAGTTTTTTCTTTCCCCTCCAAGATTGATCCTATCTGGTTCTGTGAGTCAATCAATCCTCTGACTCCTCTCTTTATGCCTCAACAGATGGCTCTGAGTGTTGGGAGTTGCTGAGGCTGGAAGTTGACTTAGGGCATGATCTGGACATGATCATTCCAAGAAAAAAGAAAGCCTAGGGCAAGTCACATGAAGATGCTACTTCAGCCTAGGGAACACCTAGCCCCAAGACAATCTGAACAGTGGGTTGCTAGGACAACAGGGTGTCATGTGACATTAGGTTGCTAAAAGGTATAAATAAACGCCCCTGCAGTGAGGGGCCAGTTCCTTTCCTACCATCAGGAGGCTAAGGGCTCCACCTGACTCCAGCTTTGTCTCTCTATTTTTCTCATCCTCTCGCAGTCCTTCACCCCAAGAACCTCAGGAGCCACGTGGGTCGCGGCATCTGAGTATGAATTTGCACTTTTGGCTCTTTTGCCATTTGGTCACTTTTATTATTTATCATTATTATGTGATTTTTATGATATTTAAAGATCTTCAGGACAAGAACTGATTTGTTACTTCTCTTATACCCATGGCATGCTATCTTTGTGGATTGACAAGCTTGAATGGCAAACCTATGTCAGTGAATTGGTGCCAACAGACAAAGGGGTACAGTATGAAAGTTAGCCTGGGGCCATGGTGAAAGGTGAGCTCCAAATCAGCCTTCACCTGCTGTTAATAAGTATTCATGCACTTTGAAAGTTAAGAGAAGATATATCATGCTGACTTAGGAAGAAGCACAAGTGAGAAAAAGGTAAATATCTCCATTGTGGAGTGTGGGCTGAACGTAGGCAGCAGATTGGGAATAAACGCTGCATTGGTCTCAGCGTCATTAGTTCCAACACTTGGAACTAGTCTTGCTGTAGCACCTCAGAGATCTTTGCCTTTGGGGAAATAGAGCTCCTGTGGTTACCAGGCACATTTCATGTGCATATCAGAATGCCTATTTCCATGGAGTCCCACCATTTCTGCAGGCCATTGGGTGATCACTTTCCCCTCTCTTATTCTCTCACTGTTTAATATTCCTTGTATTCTCCCTGGAGCAAAAGTTCAACAAACAATGTCTCTCCAAAGAACTAAGCTAAGAATTGCTGCAGCTTACAGCATTCTAAGATCACACACACCCACTGACAAACTCAGATCGCAAATAGCAATTGTGAGCAATAACTGATTTCTGGTTGAATAATTTATGAAATCAAAGACTCGAATCACATGAAAACTAATGCTTGAGTGATTGCATGTGAAATAAAACATCAATCAGAGAACATAAAGGATTAGACTGTCCCAATTCTCCTGTTCCTTTCCTCACACATATCACCAACCTATTCCTTTTTGTACTTACCCCAATATTCTCAGGGAGGTTGCAATTCTCATCCTGCTTAAAACATGGATTAGTTAAAGTCTCTATTGGGGCAGCACAGAGAACTTGACACCACTTTGGAATAATACCTGAGCCAAAGTTATTTATCATCCTTTAAGCCCTAGAGGATGGAGTGCACTTGACAGAGAGAGAAGCATCAGTGACAAATGGCGGATAGAGCTATTTTTCCCTAAACACTTGTTCATTCACTCAGATGCACTCTTCCAAAGCTGAACTTGTTTCTGATATGCTTCTTCAATTACCAGATCAACTTTTCTTTTAGTATGAGAGAAAGACCTGAAGGTATAAGTTGTATGTGTAAATAAAACTAAAGGTTCAAACGCAAGAGAAATTGCAAGTGCAAATGCATAATATTTTCTTGATGTCATCACAAGGGTCAACAAGGGCATTCAGTTGTTCTCTATTTCCTTGATAACTGTTATTTAGAGACAGGGATTGTCACATGCAAACTCTACTTGCAGCCAAAGAATAACTTTTCCCCTGTTTATCCTCTACTTTTTCCTCTGCATAAAAATATTGTAAAGCAAGATCTGAATGTTCCTGTTTTCTCTAGTTATGAATTCTTCAGTCCTTTAACTTTCAAACAGTTAATATATCAGAATAAAGCCCAATTGCATTAATGGAATGAAGTACAAATGAAAATAATTTCAGCTACCGAGAGTATTTTCCCAAATTACCAGGAAATCAAAATTCTTGTGGTTCAAAAATGGGGCACCAAATATTGGAAGGAACAAGTGTCTGGTCTTTGTCCAAAAGAGGCTGTCGTGTAAACCTTGCCTGGTCATTAAACCAGAGAGACCTGTTTTCTTCCATTGAGGTTGTAGGCTCCTTCAGTTGCATTTTCTGCCACATTCATGCTATTTTGCTTATGTAGGAGGGTTTTGGTTAAGAGAAAGCAAAATGGATTAATGGAAGGGGTCTCAAATTCTTTTCTTATGTACCTAATACTTGTGGGATAGATTTCATTGCTGCTACAATAAAAGCAATGCTGACATTAGGTTTTCTGGTTCAGTTAAATATCTTTCATCACTTTCAAACTGAAATAAAAGGAGCTTGGCAATATAAAATCTGGGTATACTTTGATTCTCAAAAAAGAGAACTTTGGGACATTTAGCAGATATGTATATAAATCATCTTTCATGCATTAGAAGAGATTCCTGATTCTTGTAATGCTTTCAGGTTCCCCTAATCAAAACAACTCCAGCTTGTTGCCAACAACTACAGAAATGCCCAGAGGTACATGTATGAGAAGGCAGCTGCTCAATTACAGTTTTTCTCTCCAGGACCAAACCTTGTCCTTATGAGACATGTTGTCACTTACTAAATTGAAGATAGATTCCCAGTAGTAAGTGGTAGGATCTCCACTAAATATGGACAAGGCCAGTTGACAAAGAAAGGCTTTGAGTCTGTATGCAGCATCCTTTCATCTGTCCCACTGGGGAAAGAGGGAGGAAAGTTGAGAAACCTCAGGAACTGTATCTGTTCAACGGATATAGTCGTGCTGGGTTAGATCCACAGCACTGTAAAAACAAAACAAATCAAAATAAACAAAAAATCAGATCTGGATGAGACGAGGCATTGGCAGGACTTTGAAGCAGCAAATTGAGAGAAAAAGCAGGCAGCTGCAACTTTTGGTGATAAGAAGGGAAAGTAAATCAGGCTGTCAATTATGTGAGGATGCTGCTGTGGGCCTTGCGGTAAGGTGAGATGCACAGGAACACTGGATGAGATAGGTGCAAGCAAAAATGGCTACAGATCTGGCCCAAAACTGACCCTAAACTTTGTCAGACCTTCATTATAATGCATTTCCTATTATATCTCTTCCCAAGGGAGAGAGGGAATAGACATTTTAAAGCCCATTTTGACCCATGTGCAAATTCACACCTGCACAGTAACTAATTTCCACCTTGTTCACAGACCACGACTGCTTTTGAAAAGAAAATCAATGATAAATTAATAACATTGCTTTGGGATCCCTTTAAAAGTGGAACATACACTTTGTCAGGTGCTTCTCCACCTGTGGAGTTGCTGACTGGCTGTAGAGTATCCAGCTCCTCTCTCTTTTCCTCGGACTGCCTACAGAATAGCCAGCTTGCTTTTTTCCTATAGTAAGCTTTACAATTAAAGTATTTGTCTGTGTAAAAACAAAAAAGGGCTTGGGATGCATCTCAGTGTGAAGGCCCTAGGTTCAATCCTCGGTATCACACACACACACACACACACACACACACACCTTCTGTCTATAAATTCATGGTGTTACCTCAGTTTTAATTTCCATGATCACTGAAACAAGGACCACACTGGCCAGTGACATGGTCACAAAAATACATATCAAACAGATCTACAAGTGCTATTGGTCAGGTCCTTTAGGAGCAAAATGTGCAAGTGGTTAAGAGAAGGGGGAGGCTTATCCTGCCAGGCCCCTTCTGGGTCCTTTGGCTCGGAAGTGAATGGGAATGGTAAGTGATACGGTAGTCAGATTTTTCTTGTCTTAGAGGCAAGAATATCAGTCCTAGGAATAAAAACATGATTTCTTTTTATTTCCAGAGCAGCTGTGCTATATATTCTACATATCTTCCAAATTTGTCATTTCAAACTCCAGTTCTGATTACATGCAGCTCCAATGAATACTCACCCCAGTTCCTGGCTGTCTTGACTCAATAATAAAAAAAAAAAGGAATAGAATACTGGATAGAGAGTGCTCTACCCTCTGCCTTCATAATCTTTCAGAAGCAGAACTTACAGAGTTGGAGTCAATATCCTCCTGCTGGATCCTTCTAAAGAAAAAGTTCTTTTTTCAAAACACTGCATTAAAAAAGGCTGTGTCAAGTAACTGTTACCTCTCATCTGCTCTGCTTGCTGTTTGTGATTTACACACTCAGCCCCAAAATTATACCTACAAAGAAACCTGCTCCCCAGTGACTTTTCTGATAAAGGTATTGAGACTTTAGTTCTACTTATTTTTCCCTTGCAATGAAACGATTGGTTTGAGTTTTGTCTTTCTTAGTTTATTTCAAAGTTCTCCTACAAGTAGTGCTTATTTTATTTGGTAGATGACGCCACAGTTTTTTTTCCTAAGCACAAATTCAATTCCCTTGCAAAGAGAAACCTCTTCTGCTCAGACTTCTGAGTTTACCTAGTTCAATCCAAGATGATATTCTCCTAAGTGCATTAAATGTCTACATGGATACAATTAAGGCTCATTGTCATTTTGCTTGCTTAGCCAATCATCTTTATCATAAATATTGAATCAGATCTCTTTGAAGTTCTCACTTTTTCAAAATATGAACCATATCCCACATTGGTTTCTAGAAAATTCCCATTGACTTATAGCCAGACATTGATTAGAACCTGTACCTACATTTTCTCAGTAACTGGATTTTGCTTTTTTCTTGAGATGTAATGTAGCCTTGATATTTCTAATACAAATTTATGAACTTTGCAGTGCTTGAATTGATGCCATAAAAATAAAATCATTTTCAGACCAAAGGGCATTTATGTGTGAATTTGACAGCCCTGAGCATCATATTGCAAGCAACAATATTTCTTAATATCAGTCACTAAAACAAAGTTATGTGTGAGCAATGTTGCTATTATCTGAGACCACTGATGGCCAAGCCAAATGCAGTGTGATTTCTCTTCTGAAAATTGTTTACTTTCTCTATCGGGTGCGTATACAGACACTAAAAATATCATTTTACTCCAGCCTCATGTTGCCCCAGCCCTCACTCCTTTGAGCCAAAACTTCCAAGGGAAATCAAACTACCCCTGGAAGAAGTCATATCTATTTTAGATCACTAGATAATGTAAGCAATCCAAGTGTTTATCTGACTATCTTTCTCCTCTTAATTAAAACTCTTAGAAGTTAATTAATTGGCATTTTAATCAATTACACTGTTTGCCTAAAGATGAGGTTCATAAAATTCCTGTCTATCATACTTAGTTGATCTTAGGGGTGCTTGTTTATTTTGAATGTGGTATCTTGGTCATTTTTCATTTTGTAAAATTAAACCCTGGGAAGTTTAGGATTTGTACTTTTTGTTTGTGGCTCCATGTTAATAGAATACACTTGAGAAAAGAAAACAGAGCCCAGAGGCATGAGAAATAATTTACAATTAAACCCATGAAGATGAGGGAGAAAAAAGCAAATACAGAATTAATGATCTCTCAAGAGTTCAGTCTGACCTGCTCTACAGTTTTGTGGACTTCCTGACAAAACTGAATGTCACTTTAACCCACCACGAGTCACCCTAGAACTGACACCTGGATTCCATCTGGCCATGAATGTGGGTCTCACTCTTTTCTTCCTGAAACTCTGAGGAGGAAGAGAACCTCTGGGAATCCAAACTTATTTTTCCCTGCTTGGTTTTTCTCACTCCTACTCACTGCTTTCTCTTTGTAGGTAAGGATATTTTGAGGTTTCTTGCTTTGGTTTGTGTTTGTTTTTTGCCAAGTTCCTCTATATGACATCCAAAAGCATTTGCTCAGTTTTTCATTTATTATTTTTCCATTAATAGATTCACTTATTCTTTCAATGGATTATTTATGTTCAAAACATCACTATAAACAACACAGTATGGTACAGGTTGGGAGAAAACGAAGGGAAAAATAGAAGAGGTAACCTTCCTGCCTTCTAAGACATTAGGAGGAGACATTACAAGTGGATATGGGCTTTATTCACAGGAACTATGTATACAATGTGGAATATATGTGGTATGATGAAAGTTTATGAGCAAAATTCTATGAAAATTCCAAGAAGGTAAAAATCTCTCCTTGGTAAGAAGCTTTTAAAAAAATGCAAAAACTTCATGAGAACTTAGCCTTGGAATTTGTTTGACAAAATGGAATCTTCAGGAACTAGGGAATGGGCTGATAGAGAACAGTAAGTAGGAAAGTAAGAAGGAGAGCACATGATTATGAAGGGAATGAGAAATTCCAATTTAACAGGAAGCTTGAACTCAAGAGGAAAATGAGGAGGTGGGATTGAGGATGGATACCTGTAAAATATCTTTGTGGTGTTGATACCTATTATGGAGAATCTTTCTTACTTATCCCTTAAAAATTTCATTTAGAATCATAGACTTTTAGAGATTAAAGTGATGCTAGTAATCTAGGTCAGGCCATGAACTTTAAGATAAGGAATCTAAGGTGTACACTGGTTAAATTCTATGTTTAGTATCACAAAACCAATGAAAGAGTCTGGTGCAGAGCTCTTAGGTGTCAGAGTTTCAATAGTTTAGAAGCAATAGAATTTAGTAAGAAGGTAATAGCTAAAGAAGGGAAGATTAAGAGAAAGAAATAAAACTCTACAGAATTTTTACTGTAAATTCAGCCTTGTGTTCTCAGAAGTTGAAAATGACAACTAGGACAAATACTCTTAGAAAATCTAGAGTTAAGAATGGGATCTGAAGAGGTCTAGACCAAAAGAGAGGGTCTCACAGCACGACTTTTGGAATCATCTTTCTCTAAAGGGAAGTCTCATTCCACATAGAGAACTCTTTTATTAGGCTTCTTGGTGCCTTATTCTTAAGTAGGACTGAACCATCAAGCAATGATCGCAATCCCCAAATTATCAGAGAATATCTAGAATAAAACAGAGGAAAATATAACCCCAGAAGATATGGAGAAAAGAGACACCACTACATTTTAGGCCTTGAAGATATGAATAACACAACTTACCTGCATGCACTATAACAGCTACACACATTTGAATGTAGTGTCTATTCTGGCACAGTTGGTAGAATTTTGTTATCCACAGATTAAACAGAAAGGGAAAAGAAATGCTGGTTAAACTGGTTCTACCTAAAATAGGAGCCAAGTCTATAAATTGAATTGTGATCCTGACTTGAAAATAAAACCAAATATTATGAAGATTTTATTGTGCTTATCAAAATGTATGTTAACATTTCAACTACTAATTTTTAGACCAAAGACTGAATCATGACTTTTTTCTAGGACAGTGGTATAATATTTTTCCATATAGAATCATTAGTTATATGTTGTTCTCAGTTTGATTACTAAGAGGGTCATTTTGAAGAAATATCGGGGGCTGTCAGTTTTCCTACAGGTCCTTTTAAATCTTTGATATTCTGACAATCTTCTATTGTGCTACTGTCCTGTACTCCTCCACAACTGTTAACTTAAAAGAAAAACTCTTTGGATCCTTTTTGTCCAAGTTCTGCTTAAAAAGGGGGAAGTTTGAAGAGTATATCAGAAAATTGAAATATATATTGCCCTTGAATAGGCAAACCAATATAGTGAAAATGGCCATAGTTCCAAAACTGTAATACAGATTTGATGCAATCTTGATCAAAATACCAATAGCATTTCTCACATAACTAGAGAAAACAATCCTAAAATTCATTTGGAATCATAAGACACCTAGAATAGCCAAAAGCAATTCTGGATAACAAAGGCAAAACAGGAGGCATCACAATCCCTGACTTGAAATTATACTACAAAGTTACTATGATAAAAACAGACCTGAGGACCAATGGAACAGAATAGAAGATGCATAAACAATTCCAAACACACACCGCCACCTTATCTTTGACAAATGGGCCAAATACCTTCACTGAAAGAATGATAGGCTCTTTAATAAATGGTGGTGGGAAAATTTACTTTCTACATCCCAAAGATTAAACCTAGACACTTTTCTTTCACAATACACTAAACTAAAATCTAAATGAATCAAAGATCTAAATATTAAAACAGAAACACTTAATCTGCTGGAAGACAGAATAGGTAAAACTCTTGAAGACATAGATGTAAGCAAAGACTTCGTGAACAAAACCCTGGAAATATTGCAAAGAATCAACAACTGAGATCTCATCACATTAGAAAGCTTTTGCACAGCCAAATAAACCAAAGAGAAAAGACAGTTAACAGAATGGGAAAAAAATCTACCAGCTATTCACAGATAAAAGACTAATGCCTAAAATGTAAAAAGAATTCAAAAAAATCAGACCACCCCAAATTTAAACACCCAATCCAAAAATGGGTATCTGAGATGAATAGACACTTCTCAGACAAAGAAGTGAAAAAGCAAATAAATATATGAAAAAATGTTCAACATCACTGGTCACTCAAGAAATGCAAATTAAAACAGCACTGAGATTCTACTTCACTCCAGAAAGAATGGCGATTTTCAAGAAATCAACCAATAACAGCATGCTGGTGAGGCTGTGGGGAAAAAGAATCACTGTGGAAATCAGTATGTAGACTCCTCAAAAAACTAAAACTAGAAGTTCCATTTGACCCAGCTAGTCTCATTCTTGGTATCTTCCTGAAAGAGTTAAAAGAATCATACCACAGTAATATATGCATATATGCACATCCATGCTTAGCAGCACAATTTGTGATATCTAAATCTTGGAAATAGCCCAGGTGTTCATCAATAAATAAATGGATAAAGAAAATTTGGTTTTTATATACAATAGAGTACTACTCTACCATAAAGAATGATAAAAAAGACATTTTTAGGTAAACAGATTCACCTTGAGACTACACTTTTAAATGCAATAAAACAGACACATGTTTAAATACTGCAGTTTCTCTTGTGTGAAAAACTGAAAGGGTAAATAAGGACCAAAATGGATGATAGATACTGCAAAATAGGGAGAAAATGTTCAAATTGGAAGGGGAACAAGAGAGTGGAAAGGGGAAAGAAAGAAAGGGAAGAGGAAAAAGAGAATAGGAGGAAAAAATGGAAACAAAACTTTGGAAAAAAAGGTGGGGAAAGGAAGGGAGGCAATGGGAAAAATTAAGAATCAAGATGTATTATGTACAGATACAAATTCCCTATGATGAATGTGATCATTATGTATATCGAAAGTGTACCAATAAGTGTACTTTTTAAAACCCAAATTTAAAAAGAGTTAAAATGGTGGCATTAAACCTGTAATCTCAGCACTAGGGAGGCTGAGACAGGTGGATTCCCATGAGTTGAAGACCAGCCTGGGGTACATGGTAATTTCAAAGCCAGTCTGAACTAGATAACAAGACCCTGACTCAAAAAACTGAAATAAAATAAAATAAGAGATGAAGATCAAAAAAGAATAAAGTTGTAGTTGTTTAACATTACTTTATAAATTTTTCTGACTTTATTGGAATTGCATTAGTTTTGTAATTATTTTGCATTGTAATTGCATGTCATTTGGAGTTAAATTGCTCAGGAGAAGTCCCAGCCAGGTTTCACTTACTGAATTAACTTCAAATGTATAGAAGTTGCTTTTTCTAATCCTTATTCTTTTAGTTTTGGCAATAGTTTAGAATAGTTTATACTGTGAAACTAAAATGCTTAATGAAAACCTAACCACAGTCATGAAAAAATACTCATACCTATGGATCCTCCAGGACTGAAGATTTTTATCTTTCCCATGTGATTGGATTTGAGAGCAAGTGAATTGCCTCTGTCACCTCACCAATTATGGAATTATGACTCCTGTGACATCTGGATGAAAATTTCAAGGTTAATTGTAAAATCTAAAATGTGATGTCATAATTTATAATTTATATAGTTACCCCTATGGTGAAGACCACAGTTGGCTCACCTAGTGGATGTGGGCTGAAAAGTGGCTAGTAGGTTCACGGGCTCCATAAATAATACCCTCTTTGGCACTTCAACAGATCCAGAGATATAAATCCTGTATGGTGAAGAGGAGTTGACATCAAATTCATGACTACAGAGAGAGATAGTTGGGGGTTGATAACAGTGGAAGACTGTGTACAATTGTGATGATTAATTTTTATGTACCAAGTCTGTCCATTTTATGTGTCCAGACAGCCAGTTAGCATTATTCTCGGTATATCCATAATGGTGTTCTGGATGAGAGTAACATTTGAATCCATAGACTAAGTAAAGCAAATTGCATCCTTAATGTGTGTGGAGCTCATTCGTTAGTTGAAACCTTGATTAGGGCAAAAAAACCTGATCCCCCACTAAAGAAAGGGGGAGTTCCTCACATCTGACTCTTATGAGCTGGAACGTCATTGTTTTTCTTGCCTTTGGAGTAGAACTATACCATCAATTCTCTTGAGTTATCAGACCTATCAGATCTCCTGTCTCTCCAGCTGATCTTGGGACTTCTTCAACTCCATAATCTTGTGAGAAATTTCTTAAAATAAATGTATTATATTAATTGATGTGAGATACATGCACAACTCTTTAGCAGTGTTTCTCAGGATAAGTCTGACTAGTATACCAACTAAAGAAGAGCTGGAGTTAAATTAATGAAGCATTCATAAAATTGTTGTACTAAAAAAAGGAAACTAAAAAATCAACAGCACCTTTTAAATTGCTGTGTTTCATGATACATTTATTAAATATGTACTATTTACTAGAAATTTATCTAATTTTTGCATTCATCTTCAAACAGCTGTATAAAGTTGGTGCTGTATTTATTTCCATTTTTTAGTGATGAAAACTGAAGCATAAAGACATTAAATGGTTTTCTCAAACTGAAAAGTTCATGAAGCAACAATTAAAATCCAGTCCAACATGACATCAGAGCCTCACTGCTGAGCTCTGAAAATTTTTCTCTAGTTTATCGATGGTTTTTTCAAATACTTCTAACACATGTAATAAACAGCATTCAATTTTTGCCATGATGTTTCACATAACAATCAACATCCTCCATCTGGTTGAGACTGAAATGCATAATACCATGCTTCCCACCATGAAATGTTTGTTCATTTCACGGTTCAAACACAAAACCAGTATTTGCCACTTTATGCTCGTGAGTATACCATCACAAGGAAGGAGCTTGGCATACCTTTTATCTTAGTTAAGGCTGCTATAATAAATATACCATAGACTGGGTGGCTTAAACAATAAGAGTTTATTTCGTCCAGTTCTGAAGGCTGGGATAGCAAGAAAGATAACTGGTTTTAGAGAACTGTTTCTCATGGCATTCTTACCTGATTGAAGTAAGTTGTCTCCTTATAAGGGAATTAATCCTATTCATGTGCACTCTATCTTCCTCACCAATTTATCTCCCAAAATCTCCACCTCCAAACATCATTACCTTGGGAACTGACCTTCAATAAATTTGGAAATAACACAAACATTGTCTATAATATGTTTTTCCATACTATGGAAAATTCAATAATAATATTAATAATGATGATAATACATGACTCAAAGTCATTTCATGATCTATTTTTGATTTACATATTTGCAGTATATAATGTCTACTTGTGTGGAGTTCGTACTTGTTACATAACACATCTTAATTTTATTTTAGCATCCTCTCTTCCCTCTCTTCTCTGTCCTCCCTCCATCTCTTGATGCCTTTTCCATTTGATAAAGATCTATCTGCCTACTTCCTACTATCTATCTTTTATTTTGCTTTTTATTTATAATTTGAGTTTCTCATATAAGAGAAACCATGCATTATTTAAGCTTGTATAACTGACTTATTTTGCTTACCACTGTGGTCTCATGATACATTTATTTTTCTACAAATTATCCAACTTTATCTTTCTTTATGGTGGAGTGGTACTCTACTGAGTGTAAATACCATATTTTCTTTATCCACTCATTTGTTGATGGTCATATAGGCTACTTCCAAGGTTTAGCTATTATGAATCATGCTGCTGCATACATGGCTACACATGTATCATTATAATATGATGTCTTTAACACTTTCAGGAGGATACCTAGAAGAAGAGTAGCTGGGTCAAATGGAATTTGTAGTTTTAATTTCTTAAATCAAAATCTCCATACTTATTTTCATGTCCCATTTTCTAAGCACACATTGGAAAACTTTTGTTACATTCCTTAAAAACCATGGCATATTGCCTGTCTTTCCCCTGTTCCTCTGTTTGTATTTGTTTGCTTTTTCTCTGTTTAGGATGTTTACCTGGGTAAATATTTGTTTTATTGTATGACTTCTGGAAGAGATGAGGTCCTCTGCTTATAATCCATTGGTACACAGCAGAGTTCTTGGGATTTCAATCCAATAACAATTTCTGAGCATTGTGATTGAAGCTGTAAGCCTAGTTCTAGTGTCCTTGCCAGACCTACAATCCACTGATGTGAATGTCCTTTTCCTTCAAAAGTGGGTCTAACAAGAAACAATCCTATATCCCCAAGAGACATGTGGTAATATCTGAAGACAATTTTGATTGTCATAATTGGGGTAGGGAAGGAAGACTGCTGTTGGACAGGGATACTGCTAAATATGCTGCCACACACAGTCCCTCCCCATTCCAATAAATTCTTGTTCTGCCATAACTGCCAATATGGCCAAGACTGAGAAACCTTACCTTAGATTCAGATACCAAATTATTTTAAGGTCAGATTTTTCATAAAGTGGCCTACAGAAATTATGATTATGTATATTTAGTTTCCTCACCTATTAAATGAAAGTATCAAGTTAGATCACCTCTCATCTCAATGCCAGGATTTGGAGGGCTTCCTAGAGCTAGAAGACCATGGCTGAGGAGGAACAATGTGACCCCAGGTGGTGTCCAGCCTAAGCACAGATGAGCTGGGGGAAGCATTTGCTGACTGGGGATGAGATGATTTCCAAGGTTATTTATTCGTTTTTTCTAGATGTTAATTTTGTAATTTGGAACACAACCCTAAAAAGATTTTGTTTCTTACATCTCCTGGGATCCCCTCCTTTAAAGGTAACTCCAAGTGCTATTAGGGTTGAAAACAGTGCTATGTGGAGTAAGTTCCTTGTTGTAGTCAGGGTTAA
Source organism: Dasyprocta punctata (assembly GCA_004363535.1). NCBI lineage: Eukaryota > Metazoa > Chordata > Mammalia > Rodentia > Dasyproctidae > Dasyprocta > Dasyprocta punctata. Next base: position 25,582 of record RJWM01021792.1, read on the forward strand.
CAAGGGAATGGATTTAATACAGGACACATAACTTATGGGATTATTTTATAATGTTCACCCAAGAGTCAAATGAAAAAGAGTGTGGGAGATCTGTCCATGTACTAGAACCCAAAGAATCTAGTTGAGGGCCTGGATCCTATGGCAACGTCCTGGATGAGTTCAGCTGAAGACCTAGAGCCCATGGTAGCGTCCTCCATGAGTCCAGCTGGAGGCTCAGAGTCCATGACAATGTCTCCTGCAAGTCTGTATCAAGAATCTGCACTGGGAAGGCCCAAAGGCCAGTGGAGGAAGCTAGAAAGTCTGCACCAGCAGGATGAAGGATGTGTGTCAACAGACTAAGGTGTCTGCATTGGAGCCAGTAAGCGACACTCAAGGTAAGGACCAGAGCTCCCCCAAAGAAAACCGCTGCCATCTTCAGCAATACTGAGAACGCACACTCCTCCAATGATAGGAACAGCTAAGTTCGCATCAGGAAAACCAGCACAACAAACTTCTTCAGGAGAATCAACAACATCATCTGCCCCTCCAGTTCTGTTTATGCTGTTGACAACAATCCTCAGGTGGGCCATCCAGCACCCAGCACCATGTTGATTCAGTTCAGTTGGGTGTTACATGTTGCTCATTAGTTAATCCACCACAGTCCTTTTACTAAAACAGGTTATACACCCCTTCAGGTTTTTATAAAGAACTGAGGTGCATTTTTTATACTGACCAATCCTTAATATTGGAAAACTTCCCAACCAGAAAATGTCCCCATGACTGGTAACCAAACATTGCTCATGAGAACTGGTGGAAATGGATGTTATCTCACGGTCACTCTGCAATTATTTCTTTCCATAAACTTCAAGAAGGTGGCATGAGGGACTTCTAGAGCAGATAGTCTTGATTTAAATCTCACTCTGCAACTTATTAGTTATGACTCATTTTGCATCATTTGCCTGTTTTCTCACCCACATAGTGGGGCTAATAATATAAACTACCCTAAAGCTTTCGTCTAAGTATTGGATAAGCAATAGTATTTAAAAACAATACATAGCATATAATCAGTTCTGGATGAAAGTTAGCTATAGACTTTTATCTCTGTGATACATACGATGAGGATTCTTACATCCTTGAATTTGGTGCCTACTTGTAATGAGTTTGCTTAACTGATGGAGTTGGAGATCTGGCCTGTGCTCTATTTTCATCCCTGGCCTCTCTGACATTTCCTTTGTTTTTCCGTCTCTTAATTACCTAGAATCACTTGCAAAGTATTTATGTCTCTGAGACCAAGAAATGAAATAGTCACACTGAGAAAAACATCCATCCCAGAGAAACTTAGAACTAAAATCACAGCAAGTTTCTCACGCACCAAGAAATACATATATCTAATTTTTGTCTTTGGTTCCTGACACAGAGCTTCTGAGTCATACGAGTGATAGGAGAATCCTGGGGAGTCATAACAAACCTCTTTTGATTTTACCTGAGTTTAGGCCAATAATTTGATAGTTGACTGACCCCTAGGCAGCTTTAGGATAGGGGCTGGCTGCCAGGGGAACCAACTGTAGGGTAGACGACTGGTATTTTCAGGACTGCCTCCCTACTTTCTCTCCTGAACCTCAAAAGAAGGTAGAAGGACTAGAAATTGAGTTAATCACTAATAATCTATGACTTAATCATGCCTAGGTAATGAAACTGTCAGAAAAAAACCCTAACAATGAACTGAGAGAGTTTCTTAACTGATGAACACATCTGGCTGCCCTAAAGATGACACACCTGGAGCACGGAAGCTGCATGCAGCATCCGCTACACCTTGCCTTGTACATCTCTTCTGCAAGGCTATTCCTTGTTTGTTTCCTTTGTAATAAACTGATAATAGTAAGCACAATGGCTTCCTGAGTTTTGTGAGTCACCCTAGCAAATTAACCTGGGGAGGGTTTTGTGGACCTTCAAATTTGTAGCTGGACAGTCAGAAGTGGAAGTGACAAGCAAAACTTGCAAGTGGCATCTGAAGCAGGATTAAGCCCTTAACTCACAAAAGATGATGCTTACTCCAGACAGATAGTGTCAAAATTAAATTGCAGATTGCCCAGTTTTGTCCATCTAGATGAAGAATTTTCTGGTTTGAAGAAGAAAAAAATCCTACACACTTAGTACCAGAAGCAAATTCAATATTAGAAGGAGAAAATTACTTAGATGGCACCTACTACAAATACATTTTAATTGTCCTCTCTTTTGTAAAGAAAATCAAGAGTTATATATGCTTTTGGTAGCAAAATTCAAAAAACTCATCATCCAAGAGTGGGTAGACAGAGACACTTTGCTTTCTGGATACCCACTGCAGTTTTTATGGCTCTGTTTTATAGCACTCCATTTGTACTGTGTTTGTTTTATTCACCTGTTTTTTCCCAAGATGGACAATTTGAGAAGGACTTCCAGACCTCTATGGATCTCCAGAATTCTATACATCATAGTATGCCTGTAACTGCCACCTTCATTCAAGTATAGGTGCATGTCTAAATGACTAACTATATGAAGTAATGAATGATTGGGTGAAAGAAGGAAGGCAAGAAAGAAAAAGTATTTCTTAACCACTCTTAGTTGATGAATTCATATCACTTGAGACTGGAATGAAAATCCCAACTATAAGTCCAAACTGTATTATATGTGTATACATTTTTATGTCTTACATTGAATATTAAGTACTTGATAATGACCTGCTTCATTTTTATGAATGTGTAAATTAGGATAATAAAACCTGAAATTAAATTCATGAACCAGTCTCAGTTCAGCCATCTCCAGTTTTCCTTGCTGTGTCCTTTTGAAGACACTCAACCCAATATTTTACTTCAGAATTTTTTTTAATGTCCTGACTTGTCTCTCTCCTTGTATTAACTATTTCTCTATTCCTTTTTGACATGACTGAATAACGTAAGGTTAGAAGTGATAAATAAAAGGAAAACTCAGAAAGTTATATCTTGAAGAGCCTCTGATAGTAGAACTTACAATGGTCCTTTCCTATGTTTTCAGAAATTAATCACAATAAATATGAAGGGCTAGTAAAGCACATCAAACAGCAGCCTGGGTCCTAGGCCTGGTCAGTCTCTAGATCCATTAGTATCTAGAAGAAATCTAGGAAATAGGACAGAGAAATATAAGCATTTAGTTAGGAAAATCAGCAGTGTAGAAAATGCTAAAAATCAAAGACTGTTTCCCTCCTTAAATAAACAAAGAGAGGGAGGAGAGGTGGAGCGGGAAACAGGGAGATGGAAGGGTAACCTTACATCAGGATGTCACATCAACCAAAGCCAAAGTGTGAACCTTATTTGTGTCTTGATTCAAGCAAATGATTAAAATACAGTCACGTGGAGGAGAACGAGAAGGGCCCCTCATGGGGTTCGAGCTGCTCAGGCACCGATCAAGATGCAAATGAACTGCCTTCCAGGGTCCTGACCTCGGGACCCTGGAGGAGAACGAGAAGGGCCCCTCGTGGGGCTCGAGCTGCTCAGGCACCTATCAAGACGCAAATGAACTGCCTCCCGGGGTCCTGACCTCAGGACCCTGGAGGAGAACGAGAAGGGCCCCTTCCGGGGCCGGCCTGCTGGGCCGGAGGGGCACCGGCGTGCGGTCTTGGAATCAGGGACAAATACACTCCCCCCCGCCCCCCACCATCAACAACCTGCTGTTTCGGAGGTTGGGCTAAATTGATAGCAACCAAGGAACATGCTAGTATTGTTTAGTAGATCTTACAGGCCTCTGGTCAGCAACCCGAGCATCTCTATGGAAGGTGACAGCAGGCAATGTAGCAAGTACAGGGGATTCTCTTCTGTCTTGTCTTTGAGGCCCAATATGGTTCTCTCTCTTTTGCTTTACTCTGATCATTGTTATTATTATTAATAAAATTTTAAAAAAATAAAATAAAATACAGTCATGTTGATGAAATAATTTAATAGTACATATTTTTAAATTATAAATTTTTAAAGAAGAAATAATGGTATTGTGGTTGTGTATTTTAAGTGTTCTTATTGCTGTTTGGGGTATTATTTGTGTGTTTTCCCCACAGGGAATCCTGATCCTCAGTGTGGCAATGTTGGGAAATGGTGGAATATTTAAGAATTAGAACTAGTGAAAGGTGGTTAGATCACTGAGTGTGTTGCTCTCAGAGGGTACTCATGGAGTAAGATAGTTCCTGCAAAAAAAATGGCTGTTGCAAAAAAAGCAAGACTGGCTTCTCCCAAATCTCCCCCTTTACTACCATATTGCTAAATAACAAATACCTGAAGCTGGTTATTTATTTTAAAGTTACTTATTTTAAGACAATTTTAGTATACTAAAGGTATTTATGAGCAAAATAACAATTTCTCAGGTTCAAAATAGTATCAGAATTATTTCCAGCTCTGGCAAAGATGGAATGACAGAGGCTGCCTGAGATAACATCACCTCCCAAAAGACAAAATATATGAATCAATGGTTTTTAAGGTAGTGCATATCAGACAGCAAAAGACGGTCTTCCTTGAGAGATAGGGAAAAAAGAAGTGACCCTATGATTAGCCCAGCTTCCTGCACAGAAAGCTGCAGAGGGTGGCACGGGAAAGATATAACTCAGAGTCAAGGCACCTCCCAAAGTTGAGGAAATAGATCCAAGAATCCAAGAAAATTTTTTTGTTTTTTTTTTGTTTTTTTTTTTTGCTTTGTTTTATTTTGCAGGGCAGAGAACCACAAATGAGAAAGCTGCACAGAAAAAAAATTCCAGAGATTATACAGTCACCCTTGGATTTCCCAACACAGAGTTCTGATCAGTGCATGGACGTGAAGAAAATAGCTAAGACCGAGGAAAGAGCCGTTTAGAAGGGTAAGTTGAAACAGTGCCCAGGGCTCACAAAGCCTAGGAATAGTGTCCATTCCCACCAGCCAGACTGGAGAACCTACACATGAAACAACATTGAGCTGTGTATTCAGGAAGTCTTGCCTCAGTAGAGGAGGTTCATGAGACTTAGAGAGAGTATTCCCCTAAGTTGTGTAAAAAATCATAAACCCAAGACCCAGAAAGACCAAATTATTTCCAAGTAATGTAACTGCATCCCAGAATTATGTTGAAGAATATTCTTAAAATGGTAAAAGTGTCATCCAATCAACAAGGCAAATTCAAAAATAATTCATGTCTAGCATCCAACAAAAACTTATCAGATATGCAAAGAACCAACAGCAAGAGCAACAACATGCTACTTAAAATGAAGAGAATTATCAATCAATAGAAAGTGAGATTTTAGAAATAGAAGACAAAGACAATGAAAGTTATAATTACTTAACTTCAGATGTTTTAATTTGGTTGGACTACTAATACCAGAAAAATAGACTATAAGACAAATAAATACTAGAAACAAAAAAAATTTTTATAATGATGAAAAGGTCAATTTGTCATGAAGCAAGAATAATTACATACAGTTGCCTAACAAAAACTGAAAATACAACAGAAAAACTGACAGAATTGAAGGTAGATATAGATAATTCAACAGTAAAAATGATGTCAATATCCTACTCTCAATGATGGGTAGAACTTACACAGAAAATTAGCGAGTATAAAGGACTAGAAAAACACTTGAAACTAATTTGACCTAATATCTATACATCACTCCACCCCAAAACAGTTGACTATGCATTTATTTGTAAGTTCACACAGTACATATACCAAGACAAAGCATAATGAGGGCTGTAAAATCAATATTAAAAAATTTAAAATTTTCCAAGTTACATAAAGCTTGTTCTCTGACCACAATAATAATATATAAGAAATCAATAACAGAAAGGTAACAGAAAATTTTCAAATACTTGTAAATCAAGTTAACACAGTCTAAATAACTCATAAATCACAGAATAAATCAAAAGAAAGTTTAGAAAATATTCTGTTATTTGAATGAAAATGAAAATACTTCAGAATTATGCAAAATGGTTGATACATTATATATAGGAATATGTATAACAGGAAATGTCTACATTAGAGAAAAGAAAAAGTATCAAATCATTTACTTTACTTCATACTTTGAGAAACTAGAAAAAGAAAAGTAAATTAAACCCAAAATAAGATTAAATTGGAAGTCAAATAAATGAAACATTATAAATAGTATCAGTGAAACTAAAATCTTCAAGATCAATAAAGTTGCTGAACCTGTAGCCAAATTGATCACAACACAAAAGGAAAAAACACAAATGATCAGTATCAGGAAAAAGAAAGATGATGACATTACAAATTCTACAGACATTAAAATGATAACAAGATAATACAATGAATATTATATATACATTAGTACCTCAGTTCATGAACTTAATTCATCTCACAATTCTGGAAAAGATGGCCATGTTCATGTTCATGTGGGAAAGATGGCTGCAGTCATGTTTGTCACCCAGTGTGGAGTTCACAAAATTTTTTATTTTTATTTTTATTATTTTTATTTTAAAGATAGTAAAATCCAACAGAACATAACAGAACAAAGTCAATCAAAACAAAGCAGCAGAACTGGTACAGAACTTCAAAGAAAGATACTATAAAAACAATAGCTACTGTAGTATATCTTGTTATCTTCAGAATAGCTGACCATTCCAAAAGGTACAGTAGAATTGAACCAAAAACAAAACAGAGTAAAACCAATAAAAACAGAACATAAAATAAAGCAAAAAAAATAAAATAAAATAATGATCAGAGTAAAGCAAAACAATGAGAACCATATCGGGCCTCAAAGACAAGACAGAAGAGAATCCCCCATATTTGCTACATTGCCTACTGTCATCTTCCAAAGAGATGCTCAAGTTGCCGGTCCCAGGCCTGCAAAATCAACAAAACAATACTAGCATTCAGTTGCTTAATGTTCCTTAGTTGCTATCAATTTAGTCAGACCTCCGAACCAGCAGGTTGCTTATGGGGGTGGGGGGGCGGGGTTCATCCTTGATTAAGCTAGCACACCAGTGCCGCTCAGGCCCAGCGGGGTGGGTCCTTGAGGGGCCCATTCTTGTTCTCTTCTGGAAGTCTGCACTGGTCACACAGTCCCCTGGCAGGCAGATTAGTTCAAGTTCACAAAATTTTAATGAGTGTTTCTGTTCACAAATTGAATTATTCACAAATGGAAGCATTCGTGGACTGATGCATTACTGTAAATTTGAACACTTAACTAAAGTAGAAAAATCCTTTGAAAAACACTAACATCAAAGTTTACTCAAGAAGAAAGAGATAACCTGAATAATCCTGCATCTGTTAAAAAATTAAATTTATGGGATTAAAACATTTTTGCAAACATAATTGTAAGACCAGATGACTTTACAATATAGTTTAATTCTACCAAACATTTGTAGGAGAGATAACAACAATTCTATACAAATTCGTCCAGTAAATCAGAGATAATGGAGTATTTCTCAACCTAGTTTACTGTCAGCATTGCACTTACTGCAAAATTAGATAATGATACTACAAGAAAAAAATCCACAGTAAATAGAGGTCCTTTCAAAGTCATGGGATCCAAGGAGAAAACAATCCTCAAATCCTTTCTATTCTAATTATATCTAACTAAGTCACTTCTTCTCATTCACATGACTCCATCATGCTTTATTTGGAAGATTACCCAAGACTGTTTACTGTCTTCCCTTCATCTAATACTACTTTAAGTCCCCCAAATTCAGGCTCATGCTGCAGATAGAGGAATCTTCCCAAAACACAGGTTGGCCTCACTGCTCTTCTTTTCTCCCAGGTAGGGCCTAAACTCCTTGGCAAGGCTTCAGCATCTGGCTTGTCAATCATCCCTAGATCGTCTGTCATCTCCCTCTTCTTCCGGCTTCTCTCCATGAGCCAACAGCACCTGCTTACTTTCTCTTTACAACACAGAAGTCATGTGTTTGTCCTGTTCCCTAAGCTCTAATATTCACTATTCCTTCCTCTTGGAATACTTCTACCATACACATTTCCCAACATCCCTTCTCCCAACTCACCTCTTGTTCAGGTGTCTTCCAGATGCTCCCATAGATAACTTTGCTATCTCTGCTGTAGCATTTGCTATACCCCCTGACAACTGTCTGCTTATTTTCTCATTAGTTTATCATCTCTTTGATGGCAATGATTATCTGTTGCTCATTATGGCCCTCCCCACTGCCAGAACATTCTGGAAGACAGAAAGAATGGCCAACAAATATTTGTTAAATGTAATAAGTTCCATTCATCAAATGTTTACAGTATTCCAGTCACTATTCTAGGGACTTTATGGGCATTGTCTTTTTATTAGCATGTCTGTCCAAGAAATACTATTTTATACTCATTTTAAACTAAAGTACAAAAAAATGATGCAACTCATCTGACATCACAACAGATGCTTCATAAAACCGTAATTCAAACTCAAGCAAATAAGTCTCTAAATTGTATAGTTCTAAGCACAATAGCTACAAACAAATGAATAATAGGTGAATGGATAGATGGATGATTTCAAAAGCTAATTATTGTATAACTGCTCTATGTCAGGGCCTATTTTAGGTGCTAGAGATACTGTATTGAATAAAGTAGACCAAAATCCTTGACTTAAAGGAGTTTACATTCTAAAGAGAAATAAATAAAACATATAAATATTTTGACCATAAATGCTATAAAAGGAACAAAGGCATGGAAGAGAGATGGAAGTTCATCCAATTTTAAATAGGGTGATCAGGGGAGGATCATGAGAAATGACATTTGAGCAAACAAATGAGGGAGATGAATAAACAAACAAAAGCTTTTCTAACATTACACAATGCTTTGTAAACAAAAAGTTTCCCATAAATGATAGTTTTTAATATAAGTATATGCCATGCATAAGATATATGTATACTGAAAATAATTTGATGTGCAGTTTCATTTGTTAAAGCTGACAATTCCACACTCATGGCGAAGCTTACTTCCAGGTCAAATTAGGAAAACTGTTCTTTATTATGGACTTTGGACCCATAGGATTTGTGTTTTTTTTTTTCTGAAAATTCTGGGAGATGAGATTGCAGAACACTGGGATATTAGCATGCATTCTCCTTGACAGAGCATTCAGCTCCACCAAGATGTCTCCCATAAGCAGGAAATATCATTTTGTAGATCTTGACAGATGGGTCTTGCCCATGAGGGAGGACATTTAGGATGATTCATACCAACTGGCACATCAACAGATTTT
>RJWM01021793.1:0-35021 GCA_004363535.1 Dasyprocta punctata
TCTGCCTTTATTTCATTCTTTTACTCTTTCCATGGGCTACAGTTCTCGTTTTAGATTCTTCTTGGGTCCAGAGGACCCATCTCCCTCTTTTTTCCTTCTCTCTGTTATTATATTAGTTTATATTCCAGCATTTTGATGGTATATTCAGGGAGCCTCCCTGTCACGGTGTCATCTGGGTGGCCATCTTGGAGGAAGTCCGGGGATTTTAAATTTAAAAATTTTCTTCCCAAATTACATCTTTTGTCACTGTTTCTCAAGCCTAAATATGTAACATATAAGGAAACAACACCAGAGAAATGCGAATTGAGAGAAATTCAAGTAAATAGCCTTTTAAATGTCAGGACTCTGGAAGTAAAGATTGAAAGAGTCTACAAGGACAGCTGAATGCACCAAGTAATATTGAATAAGGTCCAAGACCTACCTGTTAATGATATTGATGGCATAATCAAGGCAATTTCAAAAGATTCTACAGCTTAGAGGGATTAATTTAGGCCCACGTTCTTTCCTGAAGTACAGAAAGTATCTTTGTTTGTAGGAAGTTCACACTGAAGTAGAAAGGGGTGAAGGAAATTCTATAGTTTGGCTATGGAATGCCCCCAAAGGGACATGTGTTGACGGTATGGTCCCTACCTGTGGTGCTACTGGGAAGGGGTGGAACTTTTAAGAGACAGGATCCTAGTGGAAGGAAGCTAGGTCACTGGAGGCTCCCCTTGAAGGGGATACTGGGACCCTGACCTGTTCTCTCTCTGTCTCCATGTCTGTCTCTGTCTCTCCCCCTCCCTCTCCCTCTCTCTCTCTGTCTCTCTGTCTCTCTCTGTCTCTCTGTCTCTGTCTCTGTCTCTCTCTCTCTCTCTCTCTCTCTCTCTCTCTCTCGGAGCCATATGGCAAAAAGTCTCCCCATCCCACCCCACTGTGATGCAATATTCTATTACAGGCCCAATGCGATGGGACCAAGTGGTCTGAACTATGGACTGAAACTTCCAAAACCATGAGGCACAGTAAGAATGTCTTCCTTTTAAATTGTTTTTTCTTACATATTTTGTCACAGCAAGGGAAAGCTGACTCACACAGGGGCATTACATTTGCAACTTATTCTCAGGTGGTTCAAAGATGTTAACATCTGAATGAATGAGTGCTTTGAACCACTTTTGTCATTTTTCTATAACTTGTTTTTCTTGCCAAAAAAATGAAAACTTCAAAAATTTTCACCACACACACACAAGAAAGTTTTCACCACAGATTTTCTTTAAGAACCAACTCACTCTTAGCTGTCCTGAAAATAGGACTTGATCTACAATTTTGTGAATATATATAATAATGGGATTCTACCCAACTTTTCATTCATCCGCCCAGCAATTATTCTTAAGGGCATGCTGTATACAACTCATCTAAAGTATAGAATGAGATATATGTATAAGTAAAATCCTGAATCTTTCGATTACTTCATTAACAGATGAGAAGCTGAGGAAAGTGTGTGATGGAGTTGGTCCTGGTGAAGCTCTGGAACTGAGTGACACAGGAACAGAAGAATGGAAGTAACTTGGCAATTTAGTTTTAATGACTGTGTTGACAGGCAAAGGTGAAAAGATTGTCAGTTTTCATGCTTTTGGTGCATGAGTATATGGCAGTGGATTTGGTAAGGATAATGAACTTGGGTACCAATGGCCTTTTTTCTTGGACTGTGCATTTTGTCACATTTGACAGTTCAAATCTCCACCTTTTTCCCCACTCACTCTTTAATCTTTATCTGAGACCTAATGATTCTGGTCTTCGCATTTTGGCAATATAAAGCAGAAAGGATTCTGGTTGTTTTTGCTTCCTGTTAAGTTCTGAAAGAAAAAAATTGTCCTAACAGGTACTTTAGAAAAGTATCTATTCTGAAAAGTAACTAATAGAGATAGCATCAGTATCATGATGGAAGAGCGTATTACATGTTGAAAATTTAGCAATAAAGATTGTTGAACTTGGGCCAGGGATTTAGCTCAGCAGAACAAGCATCTGCCTGGCAAGTGTGAGGTCATGAGTTTGATCCCTGGTACAAAAAAAAAAAAAAAAAAAAAAAAAAAAAAAAAAAAATATATATATATATATATATATATATATATATATATATATTAGCTCTAACCCAGATTAGCTAAATCCAAATTTCTAGTGACAGGACCTGGAAATTTACTTTTGAATAAAAACTTGTGAGCCAGTTTTTTTGGGGGGAGGGGAAGGGGATTCATACATAGAATGTTCCAGTATTTCTTTTATTATTAATTGCATAATCTTGTTCTCAGGAGAGTTCTGTGGCAGGCTAGCCAATTACTGTGTAAAGTGAATTTTTTTTGTTTCCATAATTAGCATTTAATGTATAGTCTTGAAAACAAATATATGTTTGGGAGTAGATGTGCTTATATGATGGTGCTGGAGTAAAGTTTTGAGACTCAGAAGTAATTTTTTTTTTCATCAGTTATGGGGATTGGACCTAGGGCCAATCCTCCCCCCACCCCCCGCTTTTTATTTTTTTATTGTTTTACTTTTAATTGTATTTTTGAGTCAGGGTCTTACTAAGTCTCTAAATTATCCATGCTGAGCTCAAACTTGTGATTCTCCTCCCCCACCCTCCCAGAGTGATTTGGGATTATAGGCTTCTATCACCACACCCAGTAGGGGTAATGTTATGTCTGAGTGAAATGTATATTCACAAAGCCCAAAGCTTAATTGTCAAGATGAAATAATATGTGCATGTACAACCAGTATACATGAGCAAAAATTTACATCAGCATTAATAGGCTTTTTAAAAGTTGTTATACAATCCCCAAAATAACCATGCATAGAATGTTCCAGCATTTCTTTTCTTATTAATTAATACAACAGCTTGGACCAACTTCTTTCACGTAGGTGTTTCCTAGATCCTATTTTCAGGCACTGGCTCCAAGGGTCTTTTGTATGATGTGACTTGGGGAGCTTAGACAGATTCGCTAAATAGAAGATATCTGTTTTTCAACCTTACATTTGCTTCTCTCCTACTAGGTGTTAGGATTCTCATAGTTGATCATAGTAACTTACAGGCATGTTTTGTTAGGAGAGAGAAAATGTACTTCAACAAAAGACAGCTCTTATTGAGTTACATATGTCAGTCAAAAAACTAGACAGTAGCCAAAACATCTAGATAGTAAAACTGAATGTATAATGCCCTCTGTAAAATATGAAAAAGCTTTCTTGTTAAGGAGAACCATATTTTAATTAATTTAAGTCCTTTTGTGAGTTTTAAGAACCAAAGCTCATCTGAGACAATATTTTTGGCCCTCTTTCAAGTTCTGGGCTTGCTAACTCCATGTTGATATTCTAAAGAACATAAAAATGAAATTTGTAATATAATTTGAAATGAAGTATAATGCTTCTAACCTTGTTTTTCTTTCTCAAGATTACATTGGCTATTCAGGGGCCTCCTGTGGTCCCATATGAGCTTTAGAATTGGTTTTTCGATTTCCGTAAAAAGTGCCGTTAGAGCAAGGGATTTAGCCCAGTGGCACAAGCGCCTGCCTGGCAAGCGTGAGGTCATGAATTTGATCCCTGGTACCAAAAGAAAAAAAAAAAATCAGAGAGGTAAAAAGTGTCATTGGAATTTTGATAGTAACTGCACTAAATCTGTAAAATCTTTTGAATAGCATGAATACTTTAATACTGTTAATTCTTCCAATCCATGAACACAAGACATCTTTCCATTAATTGGTGCGTTCTTCATTTTCTTTCATTGATGTTTTGTAAATTTCAGTGTATAGAACATTCACTCCCTTGGTTACATTTATTTCTAAATATTTTGTTATTTTTGATTCTATCATAAATGGAGTTGTTTTATTAGTTTGTTTTTCTAATAGATCATCATTGGTGTAAAGAAATGCAAATGATTTTTCCATGTTGATCTTGTAAGCTATAATTATCAAATCAGTATGGTACTGGCATACAAACTGACACATGGACTAATGGAATAGAATAGAAAAACCAGTAATAAACCTAAAAACATATAGCAAATTAATTTTTGACAAGGGCACCAAGAAGACTCAATAAGGAAAGAAAGTATTTTCAATCAGTAGTGTTTAAAAAGCTGATATCCATATCCCAAAACAACAAAATTGGACACTTTTCTTACAACATACTTAAATTGACTCAAAATGAACGAAAAACCTAAACATTAGTTCTGAAGCTGTAAATCTCCTGGAGGAACACATAGAAGAAAAACTTTGACATTGGTCTAGGCAATGATTTTTTTAGATACCACAACAAAAGCCAAGCAACAAAAGCAAAAACACAAAAGTTAAGACTATATCAAACTAAAAGCATTCTGTACAATAGGAGAAATAATGTAAAGAATAAGGAAATAACCTATAAAATGGGGGAAAATACTCATAAATCACATATCCAAAAAGAAGCTAAAATTTTAAAATATACAAGGAACTCAAGAGTAAGAAAACAACCCAATTTAAAAGTAGGCAAAGGATCTGAATAGGTTTTTCTTAAACTAAAATATGCAGATGGTCAACAGGTATATGAAAGTGTTCAACATCACTAATCATCAGAAAAGTGCAGATTGAAACCACAATGAGATAGCAAATCACCCCATTTGAAATGACTATTGCCAAAACAAGAAAAGATAACAAGTGTTGGTAAGGATTTAGAGAAAAGACAGTCCTTATAAATTGTTGATGGGAATATAAATTAGTGTAAGCATTATGGAAAATATGTGGAGATTAATAAAATTTAAAAATAAAAGTATTATACCACCCAACAACCTTTCTTCTGAGTACATACCCAGCGAAAATGAAACTAATATCATGAACAGGTTTCTGTTCTCCCATGTTCATTGCTGTATTACTCACAATAGCCACAATATGGAAACAACTTAGTGTCCATCACTGGATGAATGGATAAGGAAACTGTAATACACACATGTACATACCCACAGTGAAATAGTATCCTTAAAGATAAGATTCCTGGTATTTATGACCATATAGATGGACTGGAGCACATTATGCTATGTGAAATAAGCTAGTATAATAGATAATTTGCCTTATACATAGAATAAAAAAAATAAAGTCATAAAAACAGAGTAAAATAGTGATTACCTGGTATGAGGAGGGAATAGAAATGGGGAGATACAGGTCAGAGGGTACAAAATTGCAGCTTTGTGGAATGAATAAATCTAGAGATCTAACACACAGTATGAGGACTCGTTGATTACGCTGTATTAACATTGGGAAGTTACTGTGAGACTAGATGTTACATTTTCTTACAAACACATTCAAAAGGTAACTATGGTAAGTGATAGAGAAGTTAATTTCCTTGACTTAGTAATCATCTTAGTATGTACATGTATATCAAAACATCACGCTGCACACATTTAACACAGGCAACAAAAATATTTTAACAAAAAACAGAATTTTGTGCCATTTGCCCAATCCAAAAGCCTGGGCAGAGTGTCCTGTTTCCCAAAACAATACAACTATACCCTGTGCATAAAATGAAGGTTTCCTGTAATATTGTTTTGTCCCTTCTCACACCATCATCCAAAACCCAAGATTAGTTTTTTTTCACTAACAGAACATTTTCATTGCCTCAACAATTTTACTCTTGAGAACATAATGTTGAGTGAAATAAGTCAGGCACACAAGCTTAAATATCACATTGTTTCTCTTATATGAGAAACTTTTTCTCTTGTTCTTGCTTAGTAGAAAGAGAGAAATAGAAGATAGATAAACAGGAAGGAAGGAGAAGTTACAATAATTCCCCAAGTTATTTATTCTGTTGCTTTAAAACTATTTTAATATATATGCTATGTTTTTCCATTTATATTACTAGTTTCTCTTAGTTCATTGAAGAGAAAGTTTTGTACTTTTTATCTGTTTGTTTCTTCTTTATATCAGAGAGTCTTGACTTGTACTCTGAGTAACATTTTGGCCATTCTTTTAGATTATGATACACATATATTACCTATTGTTATTCTCCAATTATTTTGTTATGAAATTTTTAACAAAATAAAAAGTTCCTTCATTTCCCCTGGACAATCACTTCCTCCAACTGCTGGTGAACACTGATCTATTTTCTACCCCTAAGGTTTTGCCTTTTCTAGAATGTCATGTAAATAGAATGACACGGTGTGCTATGTTTTAGGTTAGGCTTCTTCCACTTGGGCATACCATGATGTTTTCAAGATTCATCTACAATATTGTATGCATCAGCAACTCATTTATTTGTATTGCTGAGTAGTGTTTCACTCAATGGACATACCGCTTTTTTACCCACATTGTCAACTTTTGGTAAGTATCACATTTCTGATATGCTATTCCCCCAAATCATCCTCAATTTGAAGTTTACCTATATACAGAATATATAGACTTCTAGCTGTGGGTTATTGTCTCTCAAACTCTGCAAACTCATTCCCATCTGTGGTCCTTTTCTATTTCCTCTTTCTCTGGTGGTTGGTTTGGTTTTTTCCCTTTATGGCAGCTGTGTTTCAGGGAAGCCCTATTCCCACACCACCAGCGTGATCTTCTGTAGACTACATTAATCATGGCAGTTCTACTTCTCTGTGCCCACGGTGTGAAATTATGACCAGTGTGATCTGATGAAAAATCTTCCAAGAGCCTCTGGCAAAGGGTTTCTTAGCTTCAAGTCTCCAGTCCCCTTAGTGAGATTGTGAGGTTGGAAGTCACTCATAGGAACCCACAGCACATAAGCCCCAACAAGATTTTTAATGCATTTGTCGAAAGAAATTGACTTTTTGAATATAAATTTTAATTGATATAAAATAATTGCACATATTTAGGGGATATAGTATAATAATACATGATTCAATATGTAATAGTCAAATCAAAGTAATTAAAAATCTCACGTTCATCATTTTGGGGAGTTGGAAGACTTTAAATGAATTCTTTTTTCTGGTAATTTTGAAATCTATAATAAATTATCTTAAACTACAGTTACCCTACTGTGCTAGGGAAGACTAGAACAACTTCCTCCTATCTAACTAGACAACCCAGGTTGTGGTTTTGGTTTTGATTTTTGCATCCTATCACATTGACCTCTCTGGCAAGCAAAGAGAAAGAGCAGACAATAATCTACAAAATACCTGGCCAGTACTATTCCAAACTGTCAAGGTCATGTCAAAAAAGCAAAACAACAACAACAACAACAACAACAACAAAACCTGAGAAACTGACACAAACTAAAGAATGATTAAATGCAATGAAGTAACCTTGATTAAATCTAGAACAGATGAAGGACATTAATGGAAAAATTAGTGATATACAAACAAAGTCTATGGTTTACTTAACAATAGTGTGTGTGTGTGTGTGTGTGTGTGTGTATGCTTTTTGGTTTGGTTGCTTCTTGAGTTTAACAAATATAGCATGGTTATTTCTATGGTTTAGATACAGTTTGTCCCCCAAGGGTTCATGTACAGGAGTCTTGGTCAGTGTGGTTGTGCTGAGGTGGGGGGAACCCTTATGAGGTGGGACCAGTGGGAAGTATTATGTTATAAATGTAGTAATCCTGGTCTCCTGGTCTGGGCTTGAAGGACTGAATTAGTTTTTAGGAAAGCAGATTATCATGAAGAGAAGCTACCACATATGCTCGATCTCTTCTTCATACAACTATTACACAACTTTTTCTTTTCTTTTTCTCCACCATATTATGAGGTGGCCAAGGGGACCCTCACAAAGATGCCAGTGCTATGATGTCTGAACCATCCAGCTACCAGGATCATGAGTCAATTCAATCTCTTATAAATCATCCAGCCTCGGGTATTTTGTTATATAAACACAAAACAGACTAATTCAGTTATGTAAGATGTTCACTTTAGGGGAAGTTGGGTGAAAGGAATGTGGGAACACTATATTATATGCAACTTCCTATCGTTTTAAAAGTATGCCAAAATTTTTTAACAGAAGTTTTAAAGCCATGGAATATTTTTAAAGTTATAAGTCTTATGTGATTTATTCCTTAGAGGATGTCAGTTTAGTTGCTTAGGATGTTTGTGAAAGTTTATTAATTCATTCAACAAATATTTATTAAGTTCTCACCATCTATTTGGCAGTGTTTAGGTGCTAGGAATATTTTGTGTATAAAACAGTCTGTTCTCCTAGAGCCAAAACTGTAGTAAGGGAAGATAAAGGGAAGGAAAGAAGAAAAGAAGGAAGGAAGAAAAAGAGAGGAGGAAGGAAGAACCAAGTAAATGCATTGTAGATTATAAGTGCTATAAAGAAAAATAAATCCAGATCATGTTATTTTGGAGCACAGCACTGCTAACTGCCTTTCCAGTAATGATACTTTAGCAGAAACTTAAAGAAAGTGAAGCATGAAGACATCTAGGGTAAGCCCTTTGAGACAGGAGCAACAGATTTTGCAAAGGATCTGAAGAGAGATGAACTTGACATTCTAAGAACAGCAGACAACACACAACAAAAAGAGAAGAGGAGGTAAAGTCAGAAAAACATCTAACTCTTACATCTTGCAAGGCCTATGGGCCATGATAAAGACTTTGGATGCTAAGTGTGATAAAAAGCAATAGGGTGCTTGAAGTAGAAGTCTAGCTATCATATTTATTATTTCAATTCTATTTGCTGTATTTATAATATACTGTAGTGGTGAAGGCAGCAAGGATCGTGGCTATCATACTAATTTAGCATGGCAAGAGACTGTGGTGTTTTGTGTTAGATTACAGTGACAGAGACAAAAGTTCCAGAAATGGTTGGAGTTCAGGATTAAATTTTGTTGATTAAACTGGAATGGAATGGAATGGAATGGAATGGAATGGAATGGAATGGAATGGAATGGAGAGGAAGAGAAAGAAAGACAGAGAAAGAGACAGACAGACAGACAGACAGAGACAGAGAGACTGAGAGAAACAGAGAGAGGGAGAGAGAGAAAGAAAGAGAAAAAGGAGGAAGAGAGAGGGAGAGAGAGAGCAAGGGAGAGGGAGACAGAGAGAGAGAGAGAAATGATTACAACCTTAAAAACTTGGGATAAATACTGCTATTAACTAAGGTGGAGATCAATGAAACAGAGCAAGTTTGCTGGACACCAGCACTCCAGTTGGGACCCATTAGGTTAGACGAATCTGTGGAGAAGTTATGCCGCGACCCACGCAGCTCCTGAGGTTCTTGGGGTGAAGGACCACGAGAGGATGCGAAAAATAAAGAGAGAGACAAAGCTAGAGTCAGGTGGAGCCCTTATCCTCCTGATGGGAGGAAAGGAACTGGCCCCTCAATGAAGGGGCATTTATTTATACCTTTTAGCAACCTAATGTCTCATGACACACCGCTGTCTTAGCAACTCACCGCTCAGACTGCCTTGGGGCAAGGCGTTTTTTAGGCTGAAGTAGCGTCTTTATGTGACTTGCCCGAGGCTCTCTTTGTTTTTGGAATGATCATGTCTGGATCATGCCCTAAGTCAATTTCCAGCTTCAATGGCTCCCAACAAAGTTATATATTCATTTCCATACTTTGGGAGACATGGGAATAGAGAAATAAACTAGATGGTATTTCAAGTGATGGAACTTAGAGACTTACCAGTGGCAGGAACTTTGTCTACAGAGAGCTAAATAGGATGGAAAAGCTTAAAGGACTCTTCCAATCATTTAATATATATTAATTATACACACTTGCACACAGATACCCTGATACAACTGCATGGGCCTTTCCCTCTCCCTGAAAATTACTATTCTTGTCCTTCTTAAGGGGCATCAAGCTGGGGTGTCAGGAATTCAGCCTCTGTTAATCATCACAGCTTGTGTTAATCACCATCTAATTTTTTATGAGTTTAATATTTTCCGGTTTCACATATAAGTGAAATCACACAGTTCTTGTATTTCTGTGTCTGACTTATTTCCTTCTATATAATGTCCACCAGGTTCATCCATCTTCTCATAAATGGTAAAAATCTCTTTCATTTTTAAGGATGAATAATATTTCATTGGGTAGATATAAATTTTTTTCTTTATCCATTGATAGACACTTAAATTACTTCTATATCTTGGCTAGTCTAAACAATGCTAGAACATACATAAGAGCACAGAAATCTCTTTGACAGACTGATTCAATTCTCTTTGGGTATATAGCCCGAACAGGAATTGCAGGGTTATACAGAACTCTATTTTTAATTTTTTTTAGGAATTTCCATACTGCCTTTCATAGTGGCTATATCAATTTACATTCTCATTGACGGTGGGACACACCCTTTCCAATACACCTTATCTTTTGTCGTCTTGACAAGAGCAATTTTAGCTGCAGGGAAGGTGGTATCTCACTGTGATTTTATTTTTCATTTTCCAGATACTTAGTGATATACAGAGTTTTTACATCTACCTATAGCCGGGCCATCTATATGCTTCCTTTTGAGAAATGTCTATTCGAGTCCTTTCTAAATCAGATCATTTGTTTTCTTTTTATTGAATTCTTTTATATTTTGGATATTAGCCTCTTACCAATTAAATGGTTTGCAAATATGTTCTCCCGTCTAAGAATTGTTTCCTTACTCTGTTGATTGTTTCCTGTCCTGTGCAGTTTTTTCATTTGATGTAATCCCATTTGTCTATTTTTGCTTTTGTTGCCTATGCTTTTGGGGGCATATCCAAAAACCATTGCCTAGGCACTGATGCGTTTTAACCTGAATTCCAGCAAGATATAAGTGTTTCCATTAGGTTTAATATACACATGAGCAGGCAGTTAGCATTTAAAGTACCCTAAAAAGAATTGCTTATTCTAAGAATGGTTGCCCCAAGTAGATTTTTTTGCAAGACAGAATTATAAGAAAGGTTTTTGAGTTCAGTTAATACAAAATGCTTTCTTACTTCTATTTCTCTCCATTGTTGCTTTTCAAATAGTCTTTATTCCCTACTTCTTTCCCTTTAGTTGACCTCAGCTCCATCATATACATTCAACTATAAGCCCTCCTGCCAGCAACCCCCTGACCTGTTCTGTTTGGAGATTTTCCTTGTTACCTTGACTCTCCCCAGAGTGTTTACACTACAATTCTCCTCACTTATAAATCCTGATTATTTTATAACAAATTGTGTATGCAACACCTACCAAAATTAAATCCTTGAGGGGATTCTTTGATCTGGATGATAATGCCACTGAGTAGTGTGCCTGTATCAACCATTAGCACTTATACAGTTGAATGCCCCGGGCCAAACTTCTCTTCAACTCTATGGGCAAAGAATCTCAAACACCTGCATTTGAATTTACAGATGTTATAGATTTGCCTAAGTCTAGGTAGGATGATGAGTTTGTGCCAAGATGGGGCTGACTATACCCCATTCATTTCACCATTGAAAAATTATTTCTAATGTGTATCTTACGGTAATTAACACCCTCTGATGTTAATTACAGATATAGTTGAAGCAGCATTAAGTAACTTCCTCCCAACCCCAATAGACACATGTGGGGTTTAGACTGCAATCTAGAGATTGCAGGACCGCTTGTAGAATACCCATCCCTGGTTATGGTTGAGGTAAGATAGGGAAGTAAAAAGAGGCAAAAAGGAGACAAGGAAAGATAATTTTAAAATTGAACTTCTAAGAAAAACTGCAACTTCAGGACACAAGTTATTCAAGCTTCCACCCCCTCCAGGAAAAGATTCCCAAGGTCCTTAAAAACCATAAATGCATAAACTGAGCGCTGGTGCGTTTTACCAGTAAATTAAGACTCCTTCCTCCCATCTTCAGGAAGAACAAATCTCAACTTCAAACACACATTAAATGGCTTTCATAACCCACCCAATAGGCTGTATGGTGGACACTAGGAACATAGATCCTAGAAAACTCATCTTAGGGACACCTCCAAACACATATAAAAACTCCAACCCCAGACCATAGGGCCTTTCTCTCTCTCTCTCTCTCTCTCTCTCTCTCTCTCTCTCTCTCTCTCTGTCTCTTTCTGTGGCACCGGGAGTCAAACTCACAACTTTGTGCCTACCAGACAGGCACTTAAGCCACTGAGCCAAACTCCCAGCCCTGGGCCTTTCTCTCTTGTGGCCCATGCTTTATTTTATTTGAGTGTATACTTTTAAATTTATGCCTAATAAACTTTTTTATGATGCCTCTTACTGATGCATCTTGAAATTTCTTTTTCTGTGATGACAGTCTGCAAACCTGCAAGCCTGTCCCTTGGGTAGGGTGAGACAAAGTTCCCCATTAGCACTTTGAAGGATTTGTGGGTGAGAAGGTACTGCAGATATTAAGTACCTATTGGACTGTCCATTGATCCTAACATACACACACACACACACACACACACACACACATACACACACAAATACACATCTTGTTGACATGCAGGTCTAAATGCAGCCTTCTCATTCAAAAAGTCAGCTGAACTGGAAACTCTAACAATGGAAGCTAAAAATCAGTGCCCTAACAACTCTGTGGGTAATTCAGGTAGGTCATTTTGATACACCCTGGAGTGTGAGGACTCCTGAAGGAGAGAGTAAGGGCAGAAGGTGCTGCCTTGAAACCCAAACACCCCCACCATGCATTTTCTCTGCAAAAGTACAGACAAGGTAAAGGAGAAACACTTCCTTTCTCTTCTTCCCTTTGGAGGCTAAATCTACGCTTGAAATGCCTAGGAAGGTGGAAGCTACAGTGACAGAATCCACGTAATCTGAAGTGCCCAGGCCCCTGCAGGTACATGGCCACAAAGGAAATAGCCCCTTGTTTCTTTTCCATTTACCCCAACACTGCTGCAGACTGTATATGATTTTGTTGGAAACTTCACTTTCTTGGGATAAAGAAAAATTATTCTCTAACCACAGAGGGAGGAGAATTTGAATACTTCAAGCTCATCTCCCCAGAAACTGCAGCTATTGTGTACAAGCAGATGTGTTTCAAACCTTTATCACTATGACTCAACTCTATTTACCATACATCATATTTCTCTTATATGTATATTTTCTAGTACAATGAAGTCATATTATTCCTAAGAAATAAAATATTGGACTGTGATGCAGATAACAAGCTAGTCCCCATAGAAATGGCTAGAATGGTTAAGTTTGAGGATGATAAATTGCTTAACAGGGTTGCATACCAGAAATGAAAATGATGCCATGTAATGGAAAAAGATTGAGGTTTAAGAAAACACACACATGTAAATGTTTATTCTGAGGGAGTATTTTTAAGTAAGACAGTCTTTTTTTTTAAACTACTGTATCCACTCAAATGAGAACATAAAATTATTTTGGGGTAAACTAAACCACTGCCTCTCCTTCCTCTCAATGAACTAAAGACTATCAGCTGTAAATCCCAATCCCAATAAACTGTAAATTTTCATGCTTTTGGAGGGAGTTCCCTAAAACTAGGGAAAACTAGGAGAAGGAATCTATTGACTAACACTTTCATAGGATCAGGGTTTAGCAACCGATTTAATGTAGCAAGTGGAAGCAAATCTATAAATGATGATTGCTGCCTTCAATTTCATTATGATGATAAATGTGAGAAGTATTTTCTAAATAAGGTAAACTCAAACCAAAATATCTAAGAACAACTATTATGAAAATGTATAACAAGCCAGGTATGGTGATGCACACCTGTAATCCCCACATTCCAGGAGGCTGATACAGGAGAATTGCCAGGTCTGAATCCAGCCTGGGCAAGACCTTGCCTCAAAATAAAAAATAAAAAGGACTGTGATGTAATTCAGTGGTAGAATACCCTTGGGTTCAATCCCTGGTATTGACCAAAAAAAAAAAATTAATAGGTTTTTCTAAGTTGGCTTTATATTTGAGATGCTTCAATTGACAAAAAAAAAGAAAGAAAGAAAGAAAAAAAACCAACACTAAAGTTAGAAGATCTGGAGATGATAATGCTTGCAGTGGGTCTCTGCTGCATATACTATAATGAGAAAACAGGCCCAAAGACAATCATGAAATGACCCTAGGTTACACTGCAGAAAGATGGTAGCCGGATACAGCTGAAGTGCTCCCTGTTCCAACTCTGTGTTCTTACTAATGGTGTTTTTCAAAGTTCTTGCTGTTGTGTGAATTGCAATGCTTTTTTAGATGAAGAATACTCAGGAAATTCAAAAGAAGATAATACGAGATTAACAATGGTTAACGTATTGCATGTTGTTATCTTCAAAGTAGTTGCTCAGATTATAAGATATAGACAGGAAAATTGATCAAACAATGTATGCACAAACCATTCTTTTCAATGAACTAATAAATAATAGTAGTATAATTATCTTATCTATCATATATATTTTCTTTTCTTTTCCCTTCTTTCTTTTCTCCTTTCTCCCATTCCAGTTGTTCTTTCCTTTTGAGCAGTTTCTTCCCCTTTAACATGCACAATATCTATTGTGCGTTTTGGATCTTATTTACTCTCTTAGTTTTTCACACTAGGGAGACAATATGATGTTTACAAGACTTAAGATAGGAGAAGCAGGAGGGTCCCAGGAGGCTCTGCAGCCCAGTCTGTAACATCTAACTGAGAGTTCCCAGGGTCAGGGAGAAAGCCAGGTATATCACACCTCCTTAAACTCCCTGTTGCTGACCTTGCAGAAGTCTGATAGCTCAGTGTTTCAGGCTTCATTTGTAAACACTGATAGTAAAAATGTTTTCCCTGACCAACTAATGTATGCATACTTTAATAACCAGTGGCAAGAGAAGAGGGCATGTGACATCGCCAGATATTCTCTGTGATGAGATCTGCTACATGGTCCTTGTGACTCCAACACAGACTTGGGGAGCTCTGATGATATTGGAACACATCATGCCCATATCTCCTTGCCATCAAAGCTGGTAGGGCAGTTAATGAGTTAGAAGTACGTAAGGTCATTGGCAGAATGAAGGTGGTCCTAATACCAGAAGCCTTGGAAATTAACTCAACATCTTCAGACCCATCCTGACACATGATCATTAACCAGTCTGACCCATGAGTATAGGCTCAAAGTGACAGCCTATGGCATCTAGTTTCTGGATCAGGTGGAATCCTGACCCTGGGCTCTCTTGCCATCTATTTTCAGCTATTCTTCTGCCTGACTGGGAAATCAGTTTTCTTAACTTAACCCTTTGTGCTCTCCAAGGCGTGCATTTTCAAAGTGCAGTCAACTAAGACTCAGTTGGGAAGTGTCTGGAAATGCTTGTCCCCAGGCTATTCAAGGACTGCATCATGTGTCCTGGGAATTCTCATCTTAGCAAGCTCTAGTAGCCTTCCACCCCTTGCTCTGCCCAGCTAACCCAGCCAAAGCCTCCTCCCTGGTCACCAGGTGCCTCTGGCCACCCTGGGTATTTACTCAGTTTTGGTTGTGCTAACTGCCCAAGCAGTTCATGCATCTATTTGGCCAATCCCTCAAAGATTCCACACCTCAGTGATGCTGTCTCCAAGTGGACCTGGGCTCAGCTTTTGGAGAATTCCTAAACCATTACTATCTCTCAGCCTTGCACACTGAGATTCCACACTTGAAATTGAGCTAATTTTCTTTCCAATCCTCAAAACTCAAAGAATTAATTTCCTTTCCTTTCTTGGGCAATAAAATACTTGCCTTAGGAACCTAGACTTATAAAACACAGACCTATTTACTAAAATTTCTTGAAGATAGCTTCTTGCTCAGCCTGTAAACACAAAGCATAAGCTATTCTCTCCACTGGGCCTTTTAGGTTTGTATTAATGGAAATGCAATCAGCAATAAAGAGAGCTCTTGGCCCATGTAACTGGAAGAGTTAGGCCAAGCTTCAGGCCTGGTTTGATTTAGTTCCTTTCCAGCTCCTTTTTTTTGTGTGGTTTTCAGGCTCTCTCTTCTGTCTTCCATAGTGTAAGCAGCACCCACCTAGATATCTGCACACCACAAAAGGAGACAGAACACTTCTGCCATAGCATCCAAGCAAAGAAATCCTGAGGTTCTACCTGATTCGATTATTTCAAATACACACTGTATCAGTCTCCTAGAGCCACTATGCAAAAAACCACAGGCTAGGTGGCACAACCGAACAACTTCTATTGTTTATAAATTTTCTTGTTTGTGGTTTTCTGTTATAACAGCTAAAAGTGGACTAAGGAGTTCTACGTGTTTTCTTTAGGAGTATAAAATATATTCAAGAAGAGCAAATAGAAGTAAAATAGATGTAACTATGAAAACTATGTGTGCTCATCTAAACTGTTTTTGCCTGTAAAGAAATTGGCATCATATTTAAAAAAAAAAAAACTAAATACCTCTTTTATATCTGGGGGAAGTAAGCACCAGAAACAAAAAGGGCTTGATTCTTTTAAAAGAAGCCAACTTATGAAAGAAAATAAATGCTCATCAGGTAGGAGAGACCTGAGTGAGTCAAGGCCAAAAACAAAGCTTAGAGAAGGGGAAAATAGTAAGATCAATTAGTACTGGAAGAGATTGTGAGTAGCAAAAAGGCTACTCAGGGAGATTCATGAAAAACCTCCAGCAAAGAATAGATAAGAAAAGTGAAATGTGAAGTTGGTCATTAGTGTGGATTCCCCTTCACCCATGTTACCCCTAAGCTAGCCCAAGACAGTTATAGCAATTTTGTCTCCATTGCCAGGGACAATTTAGGAGAGGATGCAGAAATAAACTGTAGCTGAAACAGCAGCTTTTCTCACCTCTCTTTAGAGACCTATGTATGAACAACGCCTCTTCTTCAACACTGAGCATTGTCTTGTTGGGATGTGATGCTTGGAACATAGCAGTCAGCTGATCTGTGTATTAAAGGCATCCCTAGGGGAAAGCAGAAAGAAAAGTCTGAGAGAAGGGAAGTAGGACACACCTACGCCCCACCCCTGCCCTAACTTGGTGCATTCTGCTCCATAGAACACACTTCCCTCTGTGAATCCCACAGAAGTTAAGAGTTCGAATTCCTTACAGCAGAATTCTTCCTAGTGCACACAGTGGGGTTTTGATAACAGTGAGGTCTAAGAGGCAAGTTCTAATAGATAAATTAGGTAATCCATTTCAGTTATTGGTTAGAATGTTTTAGGCTGAAAATTGCAGAATATACTACTAAAAGACTATTAAACAATACAAGTATCTATTTATTTTATTTAACAAAAAGGAAAAAAAAGGCAATTCTAGCTCACTCACCTAGTTAGACTCCAAATCTGTGATCCTCAGATGACAATGTCAAAAAGCTAAGAGGCATGGAATTTCTCCCTAGAAGTCCCTGTTTTGTTTTGTTTTGTTTTGTTTTGTTTTGTTTTGTTTTTAACAATGCAAATTCATCCTACAAGCCCCACATCTCACTTCCCCTTAAGTCTGGTTGGCCAGATCTAGGTGAATTACATAGCCATTCTGACTTCAAGCTAGCACCTGACTTTCCAGCCACTCTTACGGAGCAGGTTCTGCCCTCTTTGCTTAGTCAAGGCTCTAGGCCAATTTCCTCCACCCCAAGCTATGACCATATCTATCGGGCACTATAGGAAGCTCCTCTAGCAGAAATATGTAACAGTGTACAAGTTGCAAATAACTAACGTTAATAACTAATGAATAACTGGGTACCAAATTCTTGGAAACACCTATGCACTCTTCATCATATAATGTGCAAACAGCAGAGCAAACAGGGCCCCGAAAGAAGGTCCCTTTGTTTGGAGGCCATTCCCAAGCCCACAGGCAAGGACAGAGTTAGTGGAGGTGGTGTCCTCTTTTATAGAGGAACCACACATGTTCAAAGTCACTGGCTTGTTAAATGGGTCAACAGATAACAATTTAATCCTTGATGTGTTCAAACTACAGCTGGATTTGGTGTGTGTACATGTATACATCTTCTGTTTCTTGTACTATTCCCATTTCCTCCCCAATACTTACTCGTGCATTTTCAAACATATAAATGTTTCAGAGCTTGTTCTATGGCAGACCTTTCCATGGATGTCTAGGATCAAGTTGGGGTAATTTTCCTGCCAATGTATTTTTTTATAGATGGGAGAAAAAAGGGAAAGGAAGTAGCATTAATTAAGTACCTATTATAGGCCAGATATTGTATGGGGAGACAGTCTATAGTATTAGAAAGGATAAGGGCTAGCTGTGTGCCCATCCAAAAGTCCCTTGATCTCTCCAACACTCCATTTCCTTAGCACTGAAATATGGATGATAATAACATCTACCTCATATTGTTGTGAGAACTAAATGAGATAACTCAAGGACAGTGCTTAGCAGGCAGCAAGTGCTCTAAGAATTTTTGATGGGCTATTAGAAAGTGGGGCCTAGTTGGAGGGAGTGGGTCATGGCGGTGTAACCTTAGAGTTAATCTGGTCCCTGACCCATTCTTCTCTGAGGTTAGTGCCACTAATTCCAGTGGTGACCTGTAACTGGTGCTCCTTTAGAGAAGACATTTAAATGGGTAGGAATTTTTTAAATTAGCTCTTAGATGGTTTGATAGTTTGATGGGAGTATTTACCGCCCCAAAATTGGTAAGTGCTGCAAAGTCAAACTTTTATCTTCCTGGAAAACATTTATCAGCACATTACTAACTAGGTCTGTTTGATAAATAAATCAGAGAGATTAAGTTGCTTGCCCAAAGTTGCACAGCAAGGCAATGGCAGAAACGGGGCCTGAATTCATTTCTGTATAATTCCAAACCTGAGCTCTTCTCCTCCGGGGTAATTATAATTACAAAATGTCCTGCAATTTTCACAGGTATGCATTCCTTCATTTGACAACTATTTATTGAGCATCTCTATACATGCAAAGCACAGATGGGGAATTTGCAGGGTGTCATAGTCCCTTTTGTCATTGCGAGAGCAAGATACCTGACACCTACAATTTAAAGGAGGAGAAGTTTATTTTGGCTCACAATTTCAGATGTCTTAGTTCATGCATGGTCATCAGGTTCAAATACAGAAATAACATGGTAGAAAGGCCTAGCATGGAGGAAAGCTGCTCATATCATGGTGGTCAGGAAGAAGAGAAAAAAACAGAGAAACTTGAGAAGGATATACACACTTCAAGGTTGTGCCCCCAGTGACCCGACTCTTCTAACCAAGCCCCACCTCTTAACAGTACACTCAGCTGTGGAATTCATCAGTGGATTCACTATACATTGATGGGTAGAGTGTCCTACGATCCCGTCGTCTTTCAAAAGCCTTGCATCTGACCACATGAGAGTTTCTGGGGGAACATTCAAGATCTAAACCATAACACAGGTCTGCATACAAAAAGTCTCAATCCAGTTGGACACAGTGATGCATATTTGTAACCCCAGCACTCAGGGAGCTAAGGCGAGAGGATCATGAGTTTGAGGTCAGTCTGTGTTATGTAGCAAGACTTTGTCAGAGAAAGAGACAGACACAGAGTGAAGAAAGAAAAAATGAAAGGTCACAAGTTTGTCCTCAAAGAACCCTTCCCACTACATTAAAGCAAAACCTCAGATCACTTGTAATTCACTCCCCTTATCAGTAAGTGTGCAGGTTAGTCTTGAGTGTCACCCTGACTGGATTAAGAGACTCCTGGAGAGTTGACTAGATTGGAATGTTATTAACCTCATCAATGGCTTACCCACAAATGAGTTCATAGCTAAATGGGCTATTAGAAAGTGGGGACTAGTTGGAGGGAGTGGGTCATGGGGGTGTAACCTGAGAGTTAATCTGATCCCTGACCCATTCTTCTCTAAATATTCCCTTGTCTCTGCTTCCTGGATGCCATGAGGTGAGTAACTTTGCTTCAACACACCCATTCACCATGATGCTTTTGCCTTGGAGTCAGCCAACCATGGACTGAAACTGTGAGCCAAAAATAAACCTTTAAGTTGCAAGTATTGAGTATTTTGTCTCAGCCACAGGAAAGTTGACCAATTCAGTCTGTAAGTACTATCACTGAGGGACTCTCCTCAGAATTTGAGAAAATTATGAGGCATTAAACATCCTCGCATTTTGTTTCCTCAATCCTACATTGTCTGAGAAACCACTCTCTCCCTCCAGATAAGTCCTGATCAGCGAATCAATGGATCCTCAAGGGATGTGATATCGCAGCACTCTGGAAGGCTGAGGCAAGTGGATGGCAAGCTGGAGCCCAGTCCAGGCAATTTAGCAACTTAGTGAGAACATGTCTCAAAATAAATATATACATTTAAAAAAAAAAACCTTAAAATGAATAGGGATGAAGCTGAATGTGAAGGCCCTGGGTTCAATCCCCAGAAAAAAAAAAAAGAAAAGAAAAGAAAAGAAAAAGAAAGTGATGTACTTATGTTATATTAAAATATAGCCTTCTCCTGGAATTGTTTGAATTTTAGAGTAGAATCTTCAGGAGAAAAAAAAAACCCTTGTGATGAGATAACATGATTGAGGGATCAACTGTCTACAGACTCCTAAACCATGTGGGTTATTTCCCATTCGGACCATTTTATTCCCTTTCCCTTCTACTTCTCCACTCAAACATAGCACACCAACTGAGGTTTCCCAAACTTTATTTTCTATATTCTATCAACTTTTTAAAAAATGCTTTCTTTAGAGGATTAAAAATGTGGAGTAAAGACCAGCAGCAAAGTACAGCCTCTCCAGGACCTGGAATTGAGACTCCTGAAAAACAACTGAATAACTTAGCCAAGAGAAAAAGTAAAGCTCCTGGAATCAAGAAAATGAAATAGGAGATTAGGGTGTGGCAAAGCTGGCTGGGGAAGTAGATGTGACTGTTAATTACAAGATCTCAGAACACATGCAGAGGACAGATCCCAAAGTCCTGCTGATGGACTTCTCTGGAGAATTTGAACAGGTTTTCAATAGGACGCTCTAGACCTGATGTCAGCCTGAGGTGAGGGATCCCAGCACTGTCTCTCAGGATCTGTATGTAGAAGTTCTAGAGGGTTTCCTCAAGATTTGGATGGCATGGAAGGACACAGATGCCACAAAGAACTTGCTATGTGACTTTCTCATGGTAACCTGCTTTGCTTTCTCCAGGGTGTACTTTTAGTTTCTTTTTTCCCCTCTGCCAGTGTGATGAGGGATGCACCTCAGGTTGGACAGTTGACACATCCTGGGGTGTATGGCAGAGGGACCTTTGGAGCAAGGGAGGCATCTCATGAGCTATTAGGCTATAAAGCTTGTCAGAGACAGCAATGACTTGGGGTGCACAGAAGGGCACAAACACTAAGAACTACTAGAGTGAATGCAGCCCTAAAGCAGACACAACACTATTCACCAACCATGCCCACAAGGAAAGTTGGGGCAGGCCTCAGCATTCACTCAGCAAAAAGAGGATGTGAAAACAAGAGGCTTCATTGTAACACATTACCCCTTCCCATCTATGATGATTTCAATACCACAGACCCCGAAAAGAAACCACTCACTCAACCATGCAAAGGAATTTTTTGGACTCACTTCTCTTTTACTTTGTTTTTATTTTTGTTTCTATTTTTCCTATCTTTTACTCTTTGTTTTTATTTCTTTTTGAATTTTTCTTTTATTTTTCTTGTTTGTCTTTTTCTGTCACTTTTCCCTAATTCTATTAACTTTTATTCTTTAATAAGATTTTAATCTCACTTTTCTTGCCTTTTTCATCTTCTTTTCTTTTTCATGTTTTACTTTTTCATTTTCCCCTTCTCCATCCCCTCCATTTTTATTATTACCATTAAGCTTTATTAATTTTTAGCTATTTAGTTGACCCTATGTTTTTGTGGAATTCTTTTTATTGTTAATGGTGGTATAGTTGTTGCTTTCAGTTGCTATATGCGCTAACATCAATACTTGGTTTGTCTTTATATCTATATTATTATTTCAGCTCTGGTATAATGGTAGCTATTATTGGTTCTTACAGTATGTCAGCAATTCACTTGTATTTGACTGCATTATTATTGCTGCTTTCTTTTCTATTGTTAATGATGACATAGCTGTTGCTTTTAATTGGTTTTCACTATATAACAATATCTGGTTTGTCATGATGTTACCAACTTCACTACGGTTCATTTTCTCCTTTTTGTGTGGTGCTGGTGATCAAGCCTCTAGAAGAAAGTTGAACGGTATGAAGACCCTCAGATATTACACTCAATAGATTGAAGACAGGTATAAGCCTCAAAACATAATCAAACCCAAGGACCCCTCACAGGGAGAGGCTAATTAAAGATACCTCCACAATAGTGATAGTTTCTCCGCAATAATTTATCTTCTACCCACAGTGAAAAAAACAATAGAAATACGAGAAAACAAGGCAACAAGATATCCCTCAAACTTCTAACTCCTCCAAAACTGATCTTGTGAACACTGAAATAGAGAAAGCTAAAGGCAAAAAACTAAAAAAAAAAAAAGTCAAAATGTCATAAAGGAAGAAACACATAAGCAAATGCATAAGATGCTAAATGGTCTTAAAGAGGCTGAAATTAAACAGATAATGAATTTTGCCAGTAAAATGTTTGATAAGCTTAAAGAGGAATCAAACAACAAACTAATTGACTTAAGCAAGAAAATACACAACATAAATGACCAGTTCAAAAAAGAATTAGGAAGTATGAAAAGATAGCAAGCCAAAATTGATGATATGAAAATGGAAAGCAGGGGTAGCAGACTTGACCAATCTGAAGAGAGTGTCAGAAATGGAAGACAAGGTAGGCTTAGTAGATCTTATACTCAACGATATCCTAAAAACTACAAGAAACCATGAAAGTTGGATCCAACAGCTGCTAAATGACAAAAAAAAACCTCACAATTATAATATTAGAAGATAACTCAAAAGTTATAAAAATTTATTCAGTGAAACTATAGCAGAACATTTTCTAAATCTAGAGAATTCAATATTTAAGTACAAGAGGCACATGGATCCTAAATAGCCATGACCAGAAACCTCTCCATAATATATCATGTTCAAAATTCCAGTAATTCAACAAGAGGAGAGAATTATAAAATTGTTAGAGAAAAACAGCAAGTAACCTACAAAGGTAAGTCCATCCAAATAACTGCAACTTCTCAGTGCAAACTTTAAAGTCCAGGAGAGTATGAAGCAAGTTTTTCAAACCCCAAAAGAAAACAATTGCCAACCCCAACTTTTATATCCTGCAAAAATAGCCTTCAAAATTGATGTAGAAGTAGACTACCCATGACAAAAAGAAAAAAAAAATCTTAAAAAAATGCATGACCACTAAACCAGCATTGCAGAAAATATTTAAAAGAGTCCTAAACAGACCAAGAAGTCACTGGCACCAAAGAGCCCACTGGAAAGTATACATCTAACTGGGAGAGTAGTTAACCCAAAGGAGAAAAAAAAACAAAAGAATCAGCACTGGAAAAATAATGCAATGACAGGATTCCGTAAGCACCTTACAATAGTAATCCTCAGTGTCAATGGCCTCAACTCCCCAATCAAAAGACACAGACCGGCAGATTAGATTTTAAAAAGTGAAAACATATATTGCCCACAGGAGACATAACTCATTTAAAAAGGAAGGAAATAGACTGAAAGTGAAAGGATGGGAAATAATACTCCAAACAGAGCCCCAAAACAAGCGGGAGTAGCTATCTTATTCAGAAACAGTAGACTTCAAGCCAAAACTGATCAGAGAAGAAAATCATTACCACTACATGCCAGCAAAGGGAACAATTCAGCAGGAAGAAACAACAATTGTAAATACCTATGTACCAAATGTCAGCACACCTAACTTCATTAAACAAAAACTACTTGACTTAAAAAGACAGATAGACACCAATACAATCATGGTGGCGTCTTTAATACCACTCCCTTCACTATTAGGTCGACAAGACAAAGCCAAAACAACAAAAACTCAACAAAGAAACATCAGAGTTAAACTACACCATTGAACAGATGGATTTACCAGACAGCAACAAAGTGTTTCATCCAACAAACAACAGAATGCATATTTTTCTCAAGAGCACACAGAACTTTCCCAAAATAAATATTATAGGCCATAAGGCATAGTTAAATAGTTAGAAAAGAATTGAAGTAATTCCCTACACACTATTGAGTCATAGTAGAATAAAGCTATAAACCAATAGTAAAAAAAAAAAAAAGCCACGGAAACTACATTAGCACATGCAGAATAAGTAAAATGTCATTTAATGTACAGTAGAACACAGAAAAAAATCAGGAAAAAAAAAGAAAACATTTCTGGAATCAAATGACAATGAAAGTAAAACATACCAGAATCTACGGGACATGATGAAAGCGGAACTCTTGGAAGAAGGATGTAACTGTAAATGCACACATAAAAGGGTAAAATAATCCCAATAAATAATCTAGTGTTGTATCTCAAGGTCTTATAAAAACAAGAATAATCCAAGTCTGAAACTAGTAGAAGGAAAGAAACTATAAAGATCAGTGCAGAAATTAACAAAATTAAACCAAAAAAATACAGCAAAAAGACCAATGAATTAAAGAGTTGGTTCTTTGAAAGGATGGAAGGGGTTCTGGCAATAGGGGAGATGATGGGAGAGGAGAGGAGAGAGAAGTAAAAAGGATCAAAATGACATACATACATGAACAAATGTCTTTAGATGAATGTATTTACTATGTATTACAAATGTATACTAAGAAAAATACTGAGAAATAAAATAAAAATAAATAAATAATACTCTTTCTTTAAATCAACTTTTTCTGTGCTTCAATGAATTTATTTTAAATGAAAAAGTTGGTTCAGCTGAGGATGTAGCTCAGTAGCACAAGCATTTGCTTGGCAAGTGCCAGGTTGTAAGTTTGATCTCCAGTACTGGAAAAAAAAGAAAAGGAAAGGAAAAAAGAAAAAGTTGGTTCATTGTCTTAAATAGAAAACCACAGTGACTTTCCAAAGATGATAGTCATTATACAAATAAATATGCAACTATTGGAACAGAAGAATTTTCCTATATTTAACTTCCATCATTTCATGCCATGATGGTACCTATTCCATTCTGGGAAAACCACTCAATGATGTGGGCTCTTCTCTCTTAGGGTATAAGCTATCATTTGAAGTATACTACCCAGAAATGTTCATTCTAAGTGTGATTGCTCAAGCTGATCTTTCTTCAATTTACAAGACAGAGTTATAGGAAAGATTTTAAAGTTATTTTCCACTGACTCAAAATGTTTTCGTATTTCTATCATTCTCCTCCTGGCTTGTGTCTCCTGCTCATCTCTGAGGGTTTTTTCTCTTTGACTGTCCCACACTATCGACACTACAACTCTCCTCATTTATAAGAATGTGATTATTCTACAGGAAATTGTGAATACAACACCTACCAAAAGTAAACCTCTGAGTAGATTTTTTGCTGTGGATGATATGTATGTGTTAACCATTAGCACGGATTAATTAGTACCTGGGGTCATCTTCTCAATCCTACTGGAAAAGAATCTCA
The DNA here is from genome assembly GCA_004363535.1 of Dasyprocta punctata. NCBI lineage: Eukaryota > Metazoa > Chordata > Mammalia > Rodentia > Dasyproctidae > Dasyprocta > Dasyprocta punctata. The sequence goes on from RJWM01021793.1 coordinate 25,250, forward strand.
TAGACCTTCAGAGAACTGCATCTGCATTACTCAGTGTTATGAATTTGCCTAAGCTAGGGTCAGACAATTAGTGTACCATTTATGTAAGGAAGGGCTGCCTACATGATATTTCTAACTTATCTGTGTAGTGTGTGTGTGTTGTGTGTGTGTGTCTGTGTGTGTGTGTGCATGCATGCGTGGTAGTGGGGATTGAACCCAGGACCTTTGTACTGAGCTATATCTCCAGTGCTTTTTTAGGTTTTGTTTTGTTTTGCTTTGCTTAAATTTTGAGGCAGGGTCTCACTAAATAGCCAACTCACAATCTCCCCACCTCAGCCTCCCAAAGTGATAAATTAAAAGCATTCACTACTACACCTGGCTCAGCCTGTGTATTTTGAACCCTACTCATTCCACCAATAAAACAAAAATACTCATGTGATCTTACGGGAATCCCATTTTGACTGAAGACACAAAATTGATTTGAAAAAAAAATGAAGGGTGATACTTCTTGAATTGGGGTTGTTGGATAACAAAATAATACACTTCAGCCCCACAGGAAGTCAGCCATCATGGTAAGAAGACAGGCAGTGACACTGCCAGTTCTTCAGAGAGATCGCAGCTGGATGTTCTGCCACAAAGCAAAGCAGCAAGGTATTCTGCATATTTATGAGCTAAATGTGCTGATGAGTCTGCTTTTTACACCTTGCACTTCCCAGAAGACATAAATATTTACATCTGTGAACACATTTACAAAGCGCTTTCATAGATCTCTTTGAGACAAGGAATCAAGCCAAGGAATGCACTATATCTCACAGACAGAGACAAGACTCAGAGAAGCTGGAAAGTTGAACAAGGTCCTATTAACAGAGCTAGGAAAAGAATTCAGGGATCAAGTCTCCATATCCTATAACCATGTCACACAGGCCTTAAGAAAAACAATTCCGAAAGAGACTCACGATTCCCCAAATTGTATCCTTCCTCCAGGTTTTTCACTCTAAGAATAGCAGTATTACCCAGTCACTCAAGCTGGAAATCCTGGCATATTTCTAAATATCTCCCACTCATTCCTCAAATCCCTCCTCATTCTATCCTTAATGCTCTCTCTGTCTCAGTCCCCACCCCACTCCCATACACACATAGAGTGTCCCTATTAAATTGCATCTTACTTATTCCTCCTGAAGAACCCTACTTCCTACCTGGTCACATTCATCCACCTGGCATACAAGTCAAGCTTCAACTTGATGATTCCATTCCCTAGGAATCTTTGAAATTGACACTCTTCTGGCCACAAGATGTCCTGAACTTCTACTATGAGCTCTACAATGCTTTATCAACCTAGCCTATTTGCTTTTCCACCTCCTCTAGAACTTTATCCGTGGAAGGGTAGAGAAAATATCTTAATTATCTTTGTGTCTCTATTAACTTACCAGGAAATGTGTACATTATACATTGTAAATAAGATAATTAATGGATTTCAATGCAATGAATTATAAATTACCAATAATTTTCAATTTGTATTTCTTCCCTATGAGAAGGTAAAGAACCACAGGGAGCACACAGAAATTTATCTAGTATGGGAAGGGTAACTCTCTTTGTTCAGTACAATATAGCACATATGTGACTAACCCTTCAGTTCTTTATACATGACCCTCACCCAGCAGCTACATGCCCTAGTGATTGTCTTGGCACACTGCTCAAAAGTAGCTAATCTACCCAACTCTGACCTTTGTCAATCTGTTCTTTCTAGTTAGGGTCAGAGTTTCTGTTTCCTTATTGGTTTTTGATGGTGGGAATTGCATGCATATACAGCGTTCGAGGAGCAGCAAGAACACTGATTTGGCCAAACCTGGGGTTCTATTTCAGGAAGCCATGGGAAATCAGCCTGAGTAGATATGCCAGATGTGAAAAATAAGATGTTAGCATAGGGAGAGAACTTAAAAATTAACTCACCAGAGTTTCCCAGAGTGACTTCTATATATTATCATGGGGATATGCAGGAGGATTGCATTGTGCACACAAGAAGCATTTACTTGTATTTAGTTAGGTATTTATGCATATTAGAAAAATATGTTAACATGTCAATTCCATGATGTGACTCATATGAAAAGACTTAGAGAAAAAGCAAATGAGTAACTTGAGTGGAACAGATTCATCGGTTTAAAGGAAATAAATGTCAAGACAGTAATAATATAAGTGAAAGCCTACAGGGCCAGTGTTGTGAGTGATACCAGAATGGGGAAAGCTGGGGGCTGAGGAGCTACTCCAACACCTCCGCATGTCACAGACCAAGGAAACAAGACTCGGGGAAACCAAATAACACATCCCAGGTCAAACTGGAATGTCAACATGAAGATCAACTGGCACTGATAAATCTTCACTATTTCAAGTTATTTCATAAGAAAAGATTTTGTTGTTATGAAAGGAAAATATTGAAATAACTCCAAGGGTAAATTGAGGGGAGAGAAGAAAGGTAGAAAAGAAAGAAGAGAAAAACCCAACCCACATCACCATAGCTGCCTCTGTCCTTGTTTCAAAAGCCATGGAAAACGCCAACGGAAACTCCCTAGAAGACATCCTGAAATGATCAGTTATTCCACACTCTCCTCCACGTTCCACTTCATCACACTTGAAGTTTTGCCAGCTGCGATTTTTGCTGCTGTGTCGAATCTAATGTTTCCTAAATTTTTGCAGAAATGCTGAGAAGACTTCCATGAGAGCCTATTGTCAATTATCTGGGAGAAGAGAAGTTTGCAGACATTAGAAACAAGAACTAAGTGACGTTGGGCTCCGGGTTTTAATGAGAAGGACTCGAATTAGAATGTTGGCTATTTCCTATAGCTTGCTAAAAATAGCCTTGGAGGCTATTTCCTTCCCTTGCTCTTGGTTCGTTTTCAGTGTCTGCTCATGCTGAAGATGGAGGGCTGGAAAAGGTTCCTTGGGATCCAACACTAAGGCTGTTTGTTCAGATAAATGTAACTTAGCTTTGATCTGCTCTCTCATGCACCAGTGGACATGCTACCTTCAGGCACTGTCACATTCACATTGAGGGAGTTTGAAGGTGATAGGGCATGTGCAAACATCACGCCTTGTTGGTTTTGCTTCTTAAATCTCGTCTCATCACTGCCACCAGTTTAGCCCAAGCCTTTCTAACTTCTTACCTAGCACACAGTAAAATCCTCCTTCCTGCTCATCCCACATTGAATCTGCCTTTCCCACCCATCCTCAACACACTATAGCTAGAACAACCTTTTTCAATACAAATCTCAGTATATCCTGCTACCACTAACACCACTATCACTACCACCACCAGCTAAAACTTCAATAAACCAATGTTGGTAGCACACACTTACAATTCCAGTTATTCAGGAGGCTGAGGCAGGAGGATCAAGAGTTCACAAACAACCTGGGCAACTAAGAGAGACTCTGACTCAAAATAAAATAAAAAAGGGGTGGGGATATGGTTCAGTGTAGAGCACTTGCTTAGCCTGTGTGAGGTTCTGGATTTAATCTCCAGTCCAGGAAAAACAAAACAAAACAAAAGTAACTTCAATAGTTTGTATTATGAAGACTGAAATCCTTGGCAGGATCTGCAAGCAAGGACCTCTCTGCTCTGTGGCCTAGAGCTTTTCCAGCCTCCCTCAGCCCCTGGGTTTTCCCTTCTCCAGCCCTGATCCTCACTCCAGTGCTTTCTGCTCAGCATGCCCAGCCCTCCGTAGGACCTCAGCTCACACTCTGCCCTCCTTGTCTTTCTCTCCCTCACTCATCATTCAGCTCTCAATCCAGTCATCGCCTTTTCAAGAAAGCTTTTCCTGATGCTGCAGAGAAGGCCAAATCCTCCTCGTATTGGCTCTCGTGTCCCAGTGAGCCTCTTTGCTGCACATATTTCAGTTGCATGTGCACACTTATTTAATGGTTAATTGATTAATAGGATTACCCCTCCAGATGGTAGCTCCATGACAGGAGGAGCCATGTTTCTTTACTCATCATTATATCTTTGTCACCCAAAACTCTGCCTGGTACATAGGAGCAGTCAGGGTTTGTGGAAGAAAATGACACTATCTCCTGGCATCCCTTCTCAAAAATAAATAAATAAATAAAGGAAAACTTGACCTCACCTAAATACGGCACTTCATCTACCTGGTCCCATGAATTCTATCATTTCTTTTCTTTTATAGTTCTTTTGATGGGAAATGTCTGTACACAGTAAATTGGGGGGTAGTTTCACTCTGAATTTCCCTGAAATCCTGGAAATATATAGTATTATGATTTTTAGAATAAATTTATCTGTCTTCTGCCTTATCTTCTGAGACCAGGTCACCTCGGTAAAGCTCCACCCTGCTGCTCTAAATCCAAATGGAACATTCAAACAATATACCCATAGGTATCATTTTACTCATTAAAAGATATACCTTTGAACAACCCCAAATCAGATGAAGTCTTAGGTGGTTGTTTGTATCATGGAGGAGCTATAAGGAAGAAGGTTAGAAGAGAGAAATAATGATGTGAAATGTAGAGACCTAAAGGTTTCTACATGAAGCTTTAGGAAATAGCAGGGTGAAAAGGCAAGGTGAGAAAAGCAGCAGGACCTTCAAAGGAAAGAGAGATCAAGGGAAGGGGATATGGAGGGTAAGAAGTTCTTTCTCACCCAGTCTCCCCACACTCACAGGACAAGGGAGACCTGTGCCCCAACTCTGCAGTCAGTATCCCACCCACCACCCAGCATCTGATGCTGTGGGAATCAAGCCCAGCCTGTGATGGATGAGCTATTATTGGCACATCCTTGAATTTTATCAAGAGTTTTTAAACAGTGGTTACTGAAAGCGTATACAGGTTGCTGCAAGTGTGTACAAGCCCAAGAAAAGTATATAAACCCTGGGAAATTTATTTATCTGCCTGCTCTGTGACAGCTGGGACAGCTTCCACATGCCAAACATTTTGGGGCAGAGTCAGATCAAGGCTTCACATGGTCGCCAGCAGGGAGCTATTATTTTGGAGGCACAGGTCATGGGAAAAGCATACAGCTAATTGTTGGCTTCCATGCCTATCCCATAATGTCTCTTCAGCCTCATTTATCACAATCAACAGTCCCATCAAATTTGAGGAAATCCTTTAAAATCTATATTTAAAGACCTGAATGTGGTGCTGCTACATAAGCCCACAAAATAAATGACCTGACTGTACAGAAGAGAGGGCAAGTGAAATCAAGTCATTCCTGCCTCCTGTAGAAGGAAAAAAAGAAAAATGTTTAAATATCTTGTTTTGTTCTGTTTAAGTATATAGTTTAGATTTCTATTTTGGACGTGTTTCAGTGATTCTATGTCCTGTCAAAAGTTGTGGCTGAAAAAAAAAACAGAAAGCTCCATGTCGATGCACTAGAAAATGTAAGTTCAGATTTTCAAAGAGCAAAGGACTGAGTTTGAGATTGTTCATCTGGGAAATTTTTTCTTGCTAAATGAATGAATGGAGAAGCTTCTGTCACATGGCCAAAGAAGTTCATGGATCTTGATTGTTTCTCATTCATCTTTTATCCATAGGTGGAAGAAGAAATTGATCAAGGACAGAGAGTGATTTAAGGATTTTTAGGGAATACCAGAAGGCAATCACAGATGAAGATCTGGTGCTGGAACTCTGATTTTCAAACTTTAACACCTGGGATTTCAATTTTCTTGGTCCAAGAGTCTGCATTTTCAACAAACATTTCATATAATTCCAAAGTTGCCTCAGGAAATGAAACTAAAAATCATAGTTTTGAGGGTCAGGGATAAAGTTCAGTGGCACAGTGCCTGCCTGGCAACTGCAAGGTCCTGAGTTCAAATCCTGTACCAAAAAAAAAAAAAAAAAAACAAGAGAGAGAAAAAGAAAAAAACATTGACAAAGGAATTCAGTATACACTATTACTGTTAAAATTCCAGAGGTAAAAGAAAAATATCAGGTGATGTGTACACAGGAAAAATTCTGGAACTAATTAGAAGCTGAGTTCCATTCAAACATTAAACAACTCCAAAGTTACCTTAGCAATAATAGAAAATAACTGCAAAGTAGCAACTAAGAAACCAAATTTTGGTTGTAAAGTAAGAGGAAAACTCACTCTAACTGACTCAAGTGAAAGTTATCAAGAATCTCTATGTCTGTGTAAATGGAAGGCATAGTGGTAAAGTTGCCTCCAAAGGATGCAAGGACTCAAAGACCACTATTTATGATCAAGCACTTCGTCTTCATCTGAGTGTGATATTTCTTCCACCTTGTGGAGAAGATATCTTTCAGAATTTCCAGTGTCTCATTTTTGCCTCCAAGTCTATAATAACCTTTTTCCTGGCTGTTCCAAAAACAAAAATCCCAAGATTACCTCTGATAAATCTAGCTTAGGTAACATGATAATTTCTGAAATAGACTATGTTAAGGGATTCAAATAAAATTTTGCTGAGGTCAGATTATTTTTCTACCCTTCAATCTGAGGGGGAATGGAAAAGAAAAATTAAATTCCACTTATTGAAAGTATATGGGAAAGTGGGAGTTACCATCCTAAGGAAAAAACAAATCAAGATAACTTCCCAGAGAAAGAGAAAATAGATGCTGGATAGCAGGAAACATAGTTGTCCACTATATGGTATAAAAAATATTCTTGTTTATGTAATTACATAAAAATTTTACTGTCAATTAATATTCACTTATTTTAATAAGCATGGAGTTCTATATTTATACATAAATATTATATTACTGAAATGTTCTGTTTTGTTGTTAATAAAAGAATGAATAATCAGTACTTATAATCGGTGGATTGTAATAAAAGGACAGAATCTCTGTTCATATTTGTCCATACTCCAAAGAGGAATGCACAGCAACAACAATACTATGGTTTCCATTTATTTTTCTTACCCAAATTTTTGTAAGATAAAAGGAAGCCTTCTTAACATTTAGTATATGGGGGGCCAGGGATACAGCTCAGTGGCACAGTGCCAGCCTGGTAAGCATGAGGTCCTGAGTTCAATTCTCAGTACCCCCTCAAAAAAAATTTAGTATATGGATATGTGGCTTAGTAATGACAGTCCCATTATGTTCTGAAGTCACCCCATCATGGTAATGGCAACAAGGGGTCTCAAGAGAATAGTACAAACTTGCTAATTTGTTCTTTCTGTTCCTGGCCTCCCTGTCTCCACTCTCTTTTCCTCCCATTAGGCACCATTTAGGCTCTACATGTTGTATCACTAGTCTAGTGTAGCTCAGGAACTTCCTTCATTCAAACGGAGATCCACTTTTCTGACACCAGCAAATTGAATGTCAGACACTAGTAGTGAAATCTACTAATCTCTCATGACCTTTATCTAAAGCCTCACTAATAAGAAATCCATTTTTTAAGAAGTCATCCAACTGGGCTTTATCAAGCACTATATGTGAGGCACCAAATCAGAAAGAGAGAGATAAGGAAATTCATAAGGGAAGAGAAGTCTTTGTCCTCAAGGAGCTCAACCAGTCAGGAAAAGAAGTCATGTAGCCAGAAATGTGGCCACCAAGTCCAGAGGGGAGGATGGCACTAACATGGGCTTGCTTCTTAAGGCATTCCCCTTCTGTAGCTTTTAAGGGAATCTTGTTGTTAAACAGGCAGGGCCAGGACTTCCTACATTCCTGGACTCTGGAGTTCCTGTTACCAAAGCCTTGGGCTTAACCCTGTCAAGCCCAAACCAATGTCATCACGACTTCTGTAGGCAGAAACAAAAGGGCTGGACATGGACCTAGTTTATCTAATGAGTCAGGATATCAGCTTGTCAACAAAAACTGAGGAGTGAAGATTTGATTGCTAAATGAGAAATCAGATACATCATCTGCCTGGTACTCACTGCAATAAGGTACACAGATTGGCTACATTATTTGTCCATCTGCAACAATTGCAGGCGATATTGTCAAAGCCCGATTTTATGTTTCATTAAGATTTCAATTCAACTCTTTATTATTCAGTCTGGGAGAGGGATTGATATGCCTTTAAATAAATATCACACAATCTTTTACTTTCAAAGGGCAAGTTTATGCATTTGATTTGTTTTCTTTGCTGGAATATGAACCAGAAACCATACCTATTCTTCTATTTTTCTAACGATATCAACTTTGTCAGAAGTTGGAGTTCTGAGAACTTTCTTCTCTGATTGTCCCTAAGAAGGGAATTTTTCTCCAAATTATATGCTTCCAAATAGTTATTCACCTCTCTAAGGAATGCACCTCAAATGAAAATTACTGTGTGTAAGCATTCAGACCTTTCTAAACCTGTACTGAGGAAAAGAAATGCCCTGAGACACTCCAGGGCCTCTTTGAGGTACCCAGGTCTCCACATCTAACAGAAACAAAAGGATTTGCTTTTACTTTAAGTCAGATAAAATTTTTCTGTTACTCAAGTGACTATAAAAATAGTGACTTACCAAAGAGCCTTTGGTGCATTTTTTGCCTACAAAGTGAATGGAGCGATTCATGTTTTTTTCCACAGCCTGTCATGTCAAGTTGAATTGCTTAGGTGTTTTCTTACTGTAAATAACAGAAGATTCAACTCTAAAAGACTTAAACAATGACGGGATTTGAGCAACCACAGAGCAAGACCCCCTGAAACAGGTTGCGTTTTCTTGGTTTATCTACAAAGTCATCAGAACCAGATTCTTTCTCCAGGCTTTTTACTCCTGAGAACATGGAATCTCAACTCAGTGTGACGCACGGTGGTAGAAAGTTGGCCGCAGCAACCTCAAACATCATAGCTTTACATGTCAGCACCCAAAGGTTGAAATGTCATCTTACTCACCTTAGAGAAGAAAAAGTTTTATTTTTTGTTTTTTGTTTTTGTTTTTTTCAGAAGTCCTGCAGAAGATTTTTCTCACATTTCATTGACCAGAATTATAATGGACACTCATTTCTAAACCAACTGCTGGTATGGAAACTGGAATTTTGACTCAAAACTGCACCAAATTATATTTCTATTTGCAAGGAGGAATTGCCATTGAGTGGCAATCAACAACTTTTGTGACCAAGACCAACCAAAAGACACAGAAATGGGAAGGGACAGGAAGTATGATTCAAAAAAATACAGTGAATGTTTTAAAATGTTTTTAATTTATTACAGTAAAGGACACATTGCCATTAATCCCCTTCAAAATACTCCTCCTAGCTTCCAAAACACTATCCTATTGTCCTTACTACTTTATGAAGCAGTTCTGAATCTCCTTCATCATGAATGTCTTTAGCTGTGCTATTATAGCTACCTCAATATCCTAAACTGATTCAAAACATTTACTTTTCATGGTCATTTTTACTTTGAGAAAGAGCCAGAAGTCACACAGTGTCAGATCTGGTGACTATAGTAAGGACACTGTAAGTCTTTATGTGCCTGCCTTTCCATTGGACGGCACCTGGCACCAGTATTTACCACATTTTTTATTGCACCTTGTAAAGACACTCATAAAAGAAGACTTCCAGAACTGCCACAAAAAGTGGCAAGACCAATGGAATAACTGTGTTCAAAGCTAGAGGGAAGCATTTTGAGAGAGATTAATGGCAACATGTGTTTTATTGTAATAATTGTTTTAAAATTTAAACATTTGCTATGTAGTTTGATCATACCTCTTTTAACTAGAGGAAGAGGTGGGAAAGGGTATTAACCAGAGGAAGCAACTTTGAGGGGGTCATATGATTTTCATCTCATAATAAGCTTGGATTTCAACCACTAAAGCTACTTCTCTGGCATCCAAATCAACTGTATTGTCTCTAAAAGATCTTAGTTTAAAAACATGTACATTGATTGGGAAGAAAAAAGACAATA